>JAOXNN020000010.1:180906-194306 GCA_028571205.2 Hydropsyche betteni
CATGTATATAAAAATGAATCGCCGTTTAGTGTCGCACTGATATTCAAAAACTGCTTGACCGATTTGGATGTTTTTTCTTTTGTTCGCTTTAACTCAAAGGTGGTTTATAAAGAAAAATAACTAGGAAATTTCAAAAAGAAAGCTAAAAAATAATATAAGTAATTTCGTATGGGAAAGTAATTGTCCCCGCACCACCGCCGATTGTAATTATTGTGACAGTAATTACAATCGGTACAGTGTGTGCAGAGCGTGTGTTCACATCGGTAACCGGGAACCGGGAAAACCGTGAACCGGGAAAACCGTGAACCGGGAACGGGAATCAGGAACCGGTGTGTGCAGAACGCGTGAAGACTAACGATTAGCGATTGTAGGTGATACGAAGTTCACCAGGTCAGTAAGTATAACACAAAAAAAAAAGATATTATATTACATCAGAAAATATACAAGAAGCAACAAACTTTAAGCATCACAGACCCTATGAGCACAAATCACATATACATGCCCTTACATCATAGAGATGATGGCTTACCTGGAAGAAGCCACGCGTTGACGATTATCCAGCCCTATAATCTCCGTGGCGAACTTCGATAATTATGTGTTGAGCTATTGATTGATTATGGGTCAAAGGGTTCAATGGCGGCCGTTCGGCTAAACGCCGTAATGGCTCCGAGATTTTAGTCGAATATGCCTTTCCGATAATGTTCGATTGATCGCGACGTAGTTAAGCAACAGTTTTGAAGGCGCTTAAGCCCTTATGGAAATTTGGAAAATCGAATTTCAGGTGGTCGCCGTGTCAAGGTTGGATTTTCGTTAATGGAAATTTGAGTGTTTCGTTCACGTTTTCGGATGAGGGATTTTATGGGAAATTGTATTTGTGCTGGTAAATGAGATGTGATAGGAAATTTCTGAAATGTTTCAAATGGAAATTGTAAATCACGAATAATATAAATATTGTTGTATTTCTTTAATTATGAGTTCATTTAAGGGTAAATAATGACAATCTGAACTTATATTGTAACTAAATTTACTATTAAGTCTTATCTTTTATAAATTGAAATTATTCAGTGAAGAATAAATTATATTTTATGTCGGTAGAAAACCTTTCGTTTTTTCTTAGCGGGTTTTCATTTTGTAAAGATCCAGTTTATTAGTTTTTTATTTGTAAAAAAATGTTAAAAGAAGCTACGGCTGGGAAGCAAACTATAAATCACTCTTGTAACTTAATTTTATGGTTGTAATTTTAAATGGTTTTCATAATATATTATCAAACGTGAATATAAATTTTCGTTAAGATCTTATTCAAAGTTCGTGTGAAACTTTTTTAATTTTGAAAAAAAAGACGAATATAGGACACATTGAAAGTACAATTAAATTACAACCGAACGCATAAATAAGTTTATTCAATTTTTGGTCACTGAAAATAAACAATTCTATTTGAAATTTCACTCTTCTATGTATCATTATTCATTCTAATATTGTATAATATAATTCGTAAAAGCAAGATAATGTAGCAAAAGCTAAATATTAATCATATAATACAAAAAAACCATCAAATATTTTCTGGAAGAATAAATTTCAATTTTTTCTCTCAAATTCACAATAAATACATTATATTTCATACACAAAATTATTCAAATATACAAAAACAGATTAACAAATCAAAAAAAGCACACATAGAAATCATCTTAATTACGCACCGGACCCCTTCGGCGCCCCGTAAGCGGACGAGCCGAATTTTATCATAACAAAGGGGCCCGTCCCTGCACCCGCCCCTGGCCCTAGACTAAAAAAGCGCCCGTCATGAATAATGCACGCGGGCCCGACTCTGCGCGTATCTCATTTTATTACCGAGTTAATAATTCATGTACGCGCTCGCGCCACTGCGACCACGCACCCCGCCCCTGGCCGCCGACATTCCGTTTTTATTTCCGAACAGTAAAAATCGGCATACGGCGGGAAAGTTGAGGTGATGCCATGGGTGGATTGAGGGACCAAACTTGGTGAGGGGAGGGGGAAAGTTTTTAAGATTTTTGTCAGGGTTGAGAATTTTTTTGTCGATGAAAGTATTTTTGTAAGTAAAATTACATAAAGGGAATTTCGGAAAAAATAATTAGAATTTGACTAATTTTTAAATTTCAGAAAGAAAATGGGGGAAAATGTGTTCGCATATATGAAGCATTAGAGCCATCTATGTGTTACTAGAAAGAACTTTAAAAAATATTGATGTTGAAAATTTTTGTGAATGAATGAATGAAGAAAATTATTCGAAACAATAAAAAAGAAAAAATTTTTACTAGTTAATATAAATATTAATAAATAGCTATCATCATATATTTTAATTAATTAAAATAAATTTATAAATTTTATATATATAAAAACATATTTTATTTTATTTTTCATGATTGTATAATTTTTCATATCGAAAAAATCATTAGAGTTCCGCAAATGCATTTTAATTCACGAAATTAATTCCATGGAAAATTAATCAAATAATTGAAACAGTCCGTTTTTGTTTATACAAATCATAAAAAAATAATTTATGCAACAATTACTTTGAGAATCGTAATAAAATGACTATAAAAAATACATTGAATGTAGTACGCCAGCTTGTTTTAATACTCACAATATGGAAAATACTTCGCTTATGAATAAATCATTTTGCTATCTGAACGCTGTTATTAAGATAATAAAATATCAAATAATTAATTACACTAATTACCTATACTAAATATATATATCGAAAATACGAAAATAAACAATTTTTTGAAATATCACATAAACAAACCTTATATAGACATAATTCGCTCACCACAAAATAAACTTCAAACAAAGAATACGAACACATCATTATATCGGAAAATACATGAAAAATCACGTAAATTTTCCCGGAACACAACCCTGGCAGCATTTCGCTGAAACTGCGTTGTAAAATACCGAGCCAGCTAGGCCATTTCTTTCTTTTTTATCATTTTTTTTTTGTTATCGAAATTTACGGTAGTAGCTACCGGCTGATCGCGAATTTTATTTTTATGCACTCAGATATGAAGAGCGTAAAGATCGAATCTAGGCCCCGATAAGTCGCCGGTGAAAATTCACCTAAAAGGTTTTCGCCATCCAATATATCGGAAAATAGAGGGAAGATCCATGAAATATACGCGAATAAATAATGAAATGAAACCTTAAGGGATATTTGTTCACTTTTCGATTCATAGTCGAAAGTAAGATGATGATTGCTTATACGATTCATATGAGATGTTCGAAAGTCACTAACTCATAGAACGACAATTGGAAAATGTTGTTTTTGAATTTTGTAAAACTAATACATATTTATTGACTATTTTACAAATTTAAACCATCAGTTATTCAAAAAGTAATCGTATAAATCGATCTTAAGGAATGAACGCTTCGGAAAGCAAACATATGTCGAATTTATTGTATTTTAAATGTAAAAACGCATTAAACTGATTTTAATTAATATGTAAAATGGATTTTGGCTTCGTGCGAATGCAAAAGTGGCGTTTTCGATAATAATTATTGTATGGCGCGTTGATAAATAGTAATTTGTGTTTAGCACGTGAAAATAAATTATGCGGCCCTCTCCGAAGTATTAATTACGGCCACGATCGTTTGTTTGTATAATATTTATTTAATGTCGTTATAATGTTTTTGGGAAAATTCGGGCTTAATTCATTTTTTATTGTGTGTGAAGGCGTCACGATTATGTTACGCTCAAAATGTGGTCAATTAAAAAAAAAATCTTTCATTTGAAACGTTCTTCATCAAACAAAATTATTTTTCGAAATATTCACGCGAGTATTTAATATTCATGAAATATTAATAAATTTATGTTCACAAAAAAAGATACCACTCTTTGTAATACATAATTTAGAAAATTCATTTTTTTTTCATTTTATTTATGCGTGTTTACCATGAGAGAAGAATAATATAATATTTGAATCACAGCGCCGAGAGGAAGGCAATATTTTCTTTATCGGATATCGCATATATTATTCCCGGCGTATCGACCAGAATGCAAAATGTTATAATGCTGAAAAGGAGCGGAAAAAGCATATTTCCCTGAAAAAAGTCGGAGATCAAAAGTCAAAAAGTGGCCAACAAAACTATCCGATACCGAAAAAATGGACAATACGATGTATAGTTTAGGGAGTGTGAGTCGCGTGAAACTAAAACGATTTTTTTTTTCAGAAAGTTTATCTGAGAGCGGCTCATCCTTATGGTGCGTCGTATGAAAAAACTTAAAGAACGATCGTTTAAAAATTTATCAGCGCAAAAGCGACGACATCTTAAGAGAAAAAATCCCCGGAAAAACTATGGAAAAACGCCGAAGCGAAAAGGGAGAGGCGTTCCCCTTAAATGTTTATTGAGTTTTCCGTAAGAGCTTATTTCTATATTCATATTTTGCATTATATATGAACGAGAAAACGTTCAGATTTTTCACGAAGAAACTTCCAAAATATAATATTTATATTTTTAAAGTCTCTAAAGTGTCTATACCAAAGCACAGACACTTTAGAGATTTTTCAGACAAAATTTCTACATCGGTTACTACATTTTTCCATCACAGACTCTAAATAAATATTTTTTTAACATAAAAATAATTTGATATACAATATATAGAAATTAATTTTTCATGCATACTTTTTTACACAATAAATAGAATCAATACGATACATTTTTATATTGGAAACCCGTACGTGCTTTCGCATAGCTTATAAAATTACACAACGGAAAACCCTTCTGTACGATATTAATTTAACACGATAATACACATCCAGTACATGTTTTAATAAAATCAACGCGATAAATTCGAAACGTGGAACGATTTTGACTATAATTTTCCGCATTGCCATCCAAATGCAGTATTATAGGCATAAAAGTTAAAAGCCTCCATATATTACCAACCAAATTATCCGCAATCTGATTATTCGGACGCATCAAAATCAAATGATTTCGGTTATGAAATAATTTCGGAGCGTATTAGTGTTCAGATTAAATGCTGATCTTACCTAAATATATAGATGGGGGAGTGTTGAAGAATTCGTCTATTTTACGATAATTTTAATGAAATTTATTTTAAATTCTAAACATTTATAGAGATCTCTTAACTTACAAAAGTTTGTCTTACCATGGTATTCATTTGCGAATAAAAAAAACAATGTAAATATTTTTTGAATTAATTATTTTTTTTAAATTACTTGCTAAATCTAGAGCCGCCATTATCTGCGGTTTATATGATTCGTCGAAAAATATGAAGTTATTCTAATTATGAAATTTAGATATGAATACAATTGATTGATTTAATTTTTATGGATTTAAATTACGACCGAAGCTCAATAACGTATTTCTGTTGTTAGTTGAAAAATATCAGAATTTTGAAAACGAGTACATTAGTATTGCTTAACTGGTTTAGTTGTATTGAAATGATTAAATGATTCAGCAAAAAAAAATAAAAAATCACGCTTAAACAAAAATTTTCACCAACATAAATGACAATTAATATGCAAATTTCTCGACAAAAAAAGTTTCTGATTATAGATATAACACCCCTAATCACGAAACAGGCCAAACTTCCCCTGTAATTCGTCGTGGGGCAATTTTTCACAAAATTTGTCGAAGGAAAGCTGACCCCAGGCGTTCTCGCCTTCCCGCTGCGTTTTCATACCCCTAACCCACACGGTCTGCTAAAGAGAGCTTTAAGCTCTCTCCTCGGTTTAAGATTTATTGAATTCCAGCTCCTTGCGGATTTTTTGAACTTTACTGCCGAAAAATTAAATAGGACGCGACCGGGGTGGTAATAAAATATTTTTACGATACGTATAGACTCCCCGTCTTTCTAATAAGCCGACATTTTATTACTTCTCGTTTTAAATATGTTCATATCGCTCCGACAAGTCCGCCTTTTTATTCGGGCCCATTCGGAAAATGTCGATGATAAGTAACATTTTCTTTTCTCTTTGTGAACGTGACGCAAATGAAAATTTATGTTGTTTCATATTGCGCAACATTTGTACGTAGAGAATAACATTATTGTGAACGAAGATACATTATTTTTAATTTGCAATAAAAAAAATTAGGACATAGAAATTTGCACGTAACAAAATCGTGCCGCGAAACAAAACTGAAAAATCGCCGCAGTCAGAAACATTGAAATAAAATGCTAATACAAAGTGTGCAAATAACCTTTAAAATTCAAAATATCAAAACTTCAAGTACTCACGTACATGTATTACACATATATTGTGTAGTAACAAAACGACACACGCGATCCGATTTCATGAAGCAGTATCTCATTCGGGCTTTTTAACGTGACTAATTTTCGAAATCGTACCGCTTGTAAATACGTAATTTTTACTTCGCACGAAACGTTATTTTCACGTACACGATAAAAAAATTAATATTTTCTTATTGAAACATCGTGTGCGCAGCGGGAAATTCGATCAATGATTGTATATAATAATCGAATTGTTGGAATAATATGATTAAATATTAACTCAATAATTCCATTGCTGATTTCATATTATTCGATATTGATGGAGAATGTTGATGTTCAAGTCTTGTTAGATTATTATATTGAAGTTGAGCGATGTTTTTTCAGTCAATAGATAGGTATGAATGTATATTTGTAACTCATGATTATCGGTATTTGAATTTTAAAATAAATTTTAAGGCGTTTTAAATTTAATTTTGAGATTCAAATGTCGGAATTTCAGACTCGGAATTTGATTCTGAAATCCGAGAATTAGTCCCAAGGATGTCTATTGTAATAATATAATTCAGAAATACCAAAATTATAATGTGATTAATCCAGGGATATTCAGATCGAATTTTCATTCAGAATTATCACATCGATTCAACGTACGTACGTACTATCACGTATTTTTTTAGAAGATATAAATTTAGCTTACTATTCATTACTTAAATCATATTTAATAAAATTAGTAACAATATTTTAGAAAAAGTATTTTGAAAATAAGAATTTACTCTCCATCACGACATTCACATTCAAAAAATAATTTTATAATATATATTAATTAGATTCATATCGATCGCAGTTTATATTATGAATCATACTGAATAAACTTGCAATGACATTCTTTTTAAATATACACGTCTCATAATTCAGATATATTAAAATTCTGATGCGACTATTCTAGAGATATTCGGATGGAATTTACATTCAGAATTTAAATTTTTTAATCCAAACTTTCATTTAATTCTTCAATAGATATAAACTATACTTAACCTACCATTATTTGAATCAAAAGTAACAAAAATTAAAAATCTTCAGATTAAACGATTCGAACATAACAACCAACTCTCCATCAAGACGGTAAAATCCAAAAAAATAATTTAAAAACAAACAATAAATAAATTCAAATTGACCGTAGTTTTTACTACGAATTAGACCGCAATAACACTCTTTTTTAAATATTCACGACTCCGACTAAGCACTCAATTGCGCAGTAAATAATAAACGAAGTCCACCGGCGAATATGGTACGTGTAATGTGTACGAGGAAATTTTATTACCGATGTATTTGCCCGCGTCTTCCGGCGGGAAATTTTCGCCCCTTTCGTATTCATTAACCGACGGAAAGGGGGTCAAAGTTCTTTTGGAGGCTTTACGAGGTTATGAGACCAATATCGTTATTGTGAGTTACGAATTCAACACCTTGGCCCCGTCTAATGGGTCGCTTTCGTTGTACGGCTGCTCGCGATTGAAGGGGATGTTGTTCTAATTTGGGTTGTGAGATGTGTGGGAATTAAATATTGGTTGTGTGACGAATTGGAGTTTTTGTGTTAAGTGTGGTGTAATACCTTCGAATTTTAATAAAAAACCTTGGCTTAATGTATTTGAAGTATTTAATACCGTTTTAATCCCGTACGATTTTTTGATTATTAGCCAAATATACCCTCGAAAATATTTGGTTATTAATGATATTCATTTATTCTGTTAGAATATAAATGGTATTTGAAAAGCCAATATATAGGATTAAGGTATTTTTTTGCGATTCTACGAAAGCCGATATATAAACTCAGAGGTATTCAAAGGTGTATTTAAAACTTTTTGCGAAACAATTATTCGTTCTTTGTGAAATATCAGTGTTTTTAAGAATATGGTTTCTGAAATGTAATAAATTATTCATAATTTAAAATGCTAAATTAAAAAAAATAAGTTCATTTGGAAATATCTATAAAAATCATTCGTGTAAAAACTTCAAATTAAAAAAAAAACGTTTAAGAAAAAATCTAGATCAAATATGAATGAAAAAGCAAATGAAAATGCATTACAATCAAAATAATGAGTTTTTGTTATCATCACATTTTACTACTAGGATTGACATTGATTTACCGAAAATTTCAATTACCGGTAATTCGGTAAAAAAAAAACTAATTACTGGTTTTTCGTTAAATTATCGACAAATTGAATTTAAAAAAAAAGCAGACAAAAATAACAAAATTTTTCAAAAATATTAAAAAAAACCTTTTTTATTATTGGCAAATACTAAAAATTTATCAGTCAATTACTGAGTGGTTTTCGGGTTATTTACCGGTAAACCGTTTTACCGATAATCATATCTCTAGTTACAACATATTACAAAAAGTGTATCCAGATAACATAAAATCTTTCAATTTTTTTATGGATATGAAAAAATAAAGTTATTCTCAAAAAAATATAATATTGAAACTATTTCTTATTAATTGATTTCAGATCAAAATCAAATTACATATTATCAAAAAAATATTGCTGAAAAATATCATTTAACTTTTTAAATCAATGAAAATCGATACGCTTAGTACAAACATACTAACAATAATAATATGTATTTATATTCAAGAAAATATTTTTTTTTATACATTTACATAATACAGTCTTCACATCATACGGTTCTTAAATTCTCATTTAAAAAAGGCCATATTCGTCGGAAAACGTCACACAAATCATCCGAATTTTATGTAAATCAGAAATGAAAACAAAGCGTTCTTCAAATATGAACAGTTTCCCCTTCATGGGCGTGTAGGTAACATGTATGCGCAAAGGGTCGGTTCAAACCTATTAGCTTTATTATTATTGATGTTTTATTGCCGCGTTCTTCATCGGGATTATTGCTGTGATTTATGACAGCGCGAAATACACCATCAAAAGCGAGAGACGAGGGAAAAAATAATGAAAATGGACTGCTACCGATGAAAGGGTCAAAGGGAAAGTATCCTTGAGCTTTTTAAAATTGCCACTGGTGCTTTTTTTTGCGCGAATAATAGAGTCTGTGAAACAAATTAAGATATGATCCCTGAAACTGTACTTTTAGGTATATACAAAGTGAAATTTGTTAATTTAGCAATACTCAAAGCGAAAATTATTACCGAGAAGGCGGAAGAGGAAGCCTTCTTCAATTTGTTTTATATGTTTGAATAATTCATTCGAAATATTATTCTATACTTTGGAATTCGCAAAATATATGGATGACTTAGCTCGTTTAATATTCAGATAGTTTAACTTATTTAAACGTTACGTTTATTTATGTAGTGACCGTTAAATTTTACATGCCAGAAACACAATATTAAAATAGTTCTGATTTGAAAACCCATGAAGCGACTTTCTTCTGTATAATATCCATATAAGCATTTTGTAAATATTTTTCAGATATTAACATGAATTTTATTCATAAATTTTATCATAACAAAGTAACGGGAAAGGTTTAGTTTTATATTATAATATTAGCGCCAAGCGTATTCTTTTGGCCGTGAAATTACGATAATAAATCATTAAAAAGTGTAATCTGGCATTTTTTGATCAAATAATTTTTCCATAAATCACTGTTACGAAAATGAAAGCTGAAAATTTGATACGAAACGTTTATGCCAAATACAATTCTTGCCGAAGCGTAAATTTTTTTCTCTCGCCTTACAATTCCATTCAACACTACCGTTCGTTTTTTGTAGCGATGTTTTTTTTCCGAACGAAAACTGTAATATTTTCCTTTATTTGAAACAGTTAAATAAATGAGTTGAAATACAAAAAAGACTTGAACCTTGTAAATTACGTAGGTTTTATTTTTCAAAAAACTTTGAATGTACCTATATTGAACGACAAATTTTGAACGTTACATTTTCGTTTGATATGTTGACGATTGGATTTTACGCGTTTTATTTGATATGTAAAATGTTTTTGATGAACGATTTCACTATGTCAGTATTATGACATTTTAAAATATTTTTTGTATAAAGTTGATCTGTAATAAAAATGTTTAAAATAAATAAAAAAATATCACAGTTTCATTACTGTATTATATTTCTTTACATAGATATAACTTTTCGAACTCAAGTACTATCGATTGACTTACAAAGACCAGAAAAAATCCACTCTACAGATTAAGCCATACTTTTCCCCTTGCGAAAGTATCCTTTACCCGATCCAAGTTCACAAATTACCATAGAGGGCTTCTCTAGTATCCGATTAAATCAATAGAACCTCAACGGCGAAAAGTGCCGGTCGAAAACCAGTTGTTTAATGAAAACCGAGTATCTAATAATGTATTGGGGTCTGCGCGGCAACACAGCGCGGAAGCGATGCTATGAACATCTAAGTGATTAGGCGAACTTCTACGAACAAAGTTTAAATTGCCACGTCGCCGTGCATGGCCGGTATTAATATTGTAATTTCGATAGTGCAAAATTTTCCTGGGCGCGATTTTGCACGGTTTTACCGCGGATTGTGGTGTTATGGTTTCGTCGGTGGTGCGGTCGAGGGATTCGCCGATTTTGAATTATTTATTGGATGGTGATTAATGATTAATTGGGGATCGATATTTTTCAGAATAGAAATACGTGCATAATTGAAGGGTCTTTATTTTGTTTGTTTGGCTTTTGAAATTTTAACGATTTTGTCGAAAGTTGAATCGTGAATTTTTCGCATCCTTTTTTAAATAAAATTTACTGATACGTATATCGAATACATATAGTTTTTAAACTTTAAATTCAACCTCATGCATATAAAATATCAACTTATTAAGCTTCAAATTAAACCTTTTATAAATCCAATTCAACCATGAGTGATTATTAATTTTGTTAAAAAAAAACTGCAGTGAAATTTCATTTATTGAAAGTAATGAAATATATACAATCTATTTTTCAATTTGACTTTGATGATTTTTTTACAAATTCATAATAATAATAATAATAATAATAACGTTTCTCTAACATTTCTTAACTAATTTCTGTAACGTTTCTTTTGTATTTTTCGTGATATCAAAAAAAAAATTAAAAAACTAATTTGCGATGGTTAAATTTGATGTTTTAAAAGGTTCAATTTAATATGTTAAATGTTGAACGCAATTTGTAAGGTTAAATTTTACTTGTATAAAATTTAATTCAGAGTCTAAAACCTGTAATGCGCATTAAATAATGAAATATTCGATTGAAAGTTAACATGAGTTCAAAAATTTCAATTTAATACTCCTTGGTGCAAATACATAAAGCATACCTCAACATACTCTGATACGATATAAAGTTCAATATTCTGCAATAATAGATTGTATTACAAGCCAGGGAAACTTTCTCCATTATACACTGCGTTATGAAATATCTCACTACAATTAAGTGGAACACTCGACGTATATAAATATTCCGATATAGCACACGATCGACTTAATTTAATATCAATATGGACTCATTTTCCGTACAATATAGCACAGAAAGTCCAATTAGACGAAAATCATTCGTATTGAATTGTTTATGCGGGAAAATTAAGATTTTCTCATTTCGGGGGGCGATTGTGCGTAAAATATCGCTGTGGCTGGCTGAAATATTATTGCAACGACGATCCGTGTATGTTTCAGCTGAATTATACACGTAATATAAGCGAATTGGATGTTCTGTGTGGTCGTTTGCAATCGAAATCTGAATTCGAACGCTGATTACTCTAATTTCGTAGCGATACCAAAATCCGAGGACTTTTAGATTGTTCATTATGGTATTTTAGTGAAAGTTTGGTTTTTTTTTATCGCGAGATTTTGTTTGGTTTTCGATGTAAATTTAATTCTTGTGTTTGATTTCGATGTATTTTGTAATGACGTCCTTTGTAGAGTAAAGTCCTTTGTCCTTTGAAAGAGTAAACTTATATGGTTTCAAAGCATAATAGATTAGTTTTAGAACTATTGAAAACAAGAAAATTTCCGTAGTTCCGTATATTTAAAACTAAGATCGACTTTTTTATCGTTCAATTTTCTTCAACTCCCCGACGAATCCTAATAAAAATCGACAGCTAACAAAAAAAAAATCTATGAAACTTTTTCTATGAGATCTCATAGATTCCATAAACGATTAAAACTCCGGTATGCTAAATCGAACACGTTTTTCATACACAAATAAACATAGTACGGTAAGGTCGATTTTATTAAATTTCCTCGCGCCAATCTTCGCATTTTTTCCTTTGGCGGGCTTCGAATCTGAAATTTTCCGCTCGCTGAAAATTATACGTTATATTGACGACGTCTTTATCTCGATAAAGACGAACCTTCTCGGGGGGGTATGAGAACCGTTCCAGGAACCGAGGACGGATCTATTGTCGCTTAAGTGGAATTTTATACCCGCTTAAGCAAAATGCCTTTTGCGAAAGGATCCCGCTTCGGCAGTTGACCCTTTTCGTGTGTTTCTGGGCCGACTTTGTTGCCCTGAAGGCCAATATTGTCTATATGAGGGATGTCGGTTCGAAAATCTCATTTTGTGCGATTTTTTATTTTAATATAAAAATTATCGTGTGGGTTATTTAAAAAATTTCATACAAGATACATTGGATTGTTCAAAAATTAATATGATACTTTTTCGTTTGAACTAAAAAATTAGTGAATAAAGTAAAAAAAAACTACGTAGTTTTAATAAAATCATGTGCTTTTTAATTTTACTAGATTATTTCAAGTATTTTTCTGCTAAATTTTGTGACGCAAAATAAATGACGTCTAAAGGCGTCATGAACAAAAACATCAAAATGTTCGTGTTCAAAAGTTCATTTTTCTTTCTTAAAATTTTACCTGAGAAATGTGTTTTTATGTTTGATTATCAATATAAAAAATGGCAAGAAATTTATATAAGAATGCATATATTGTGAAAAATATTTTAATTATTACATATAATCACTTGGTAATAGTACACAATAATATTAAGAATATATGAATTAACTTTTAACTCTGAAAGTAATAAAAGCTTATTGAATTTCATAATTGATGAATTCTCGGAAGAATATGAAAAACAAAAAGTGCGCTTGTTATGATTTAAATTTTTTTTATTTTTCATATGTTGTTTTGGCTTTCAACAAAGCGGTTGCTGTACTCTCACGGCCCAAAGGGACATACTACAACGATTTTTCGAATAAAAATGATC
>JAOXNN020000010.1:211418-228093 GCA_028571205.2 Hydropsyche betteni
CCGTAATGCGACATTCAAGTTAAAAAGAAAAATAAAAGCCAAATTTAATCCAATTTTTTTTAATACGCAACTCCAATTGTGAAGAAATTTTCAACATGAAATTTAATATGCTTTAAGAATTTTTTTTCTTCGAAAGTTTAATAAAACGTCACCGTAACGAAACCAATTAGAAATTTCCGAGAAATCATTTGTATCGATTATGATAAAATAAACAACAAAAACGAAATATACAGATAATATTTCAAAATGAAATTATTCAAAAACATTATCAATAACTCACATATGAAATAATATCTTTTATACTTAAATATATTTAAATAAATATTATTATAAAAAGATTTTTGATCTCTTTCAATATTTTGACTGCGACATCAAATATAATATCATCCTTCCAACCGCTTTTTCCACACTTTATAAAGCCATTCAACAAAATCGACGATCTAATAACACCTTTCAACGACGGAACATTTTCAAATGAAACACAGAACACAATCCACCCAATGCGACTTTCCACGTTCTTTCATCCATTTTCTTCGACCTTTTGAATACATCTGAAACTCGCCCCATAATATCCCACCGGCCGTTTTGTCTAACCTCACACTTAACAAACACATACACACACACACACCCATCAGCCACTACACATCCGCGGCGTCGGAGTGTCTTTTTGTCGTTGACAAAAAGCCATCATCCATAAATGGATCGGGCTTCGACAATGGCCGATGAGACGGCACTTCTCCGCCGACAATGGCCGCCTTTGTGACGCGCCTTCGAGAAATGCAAAGGCAAAAGTAAATTCCGACGCAAAAGTGCCGGTAACGCGTCCATAATATTCCCACCGCAGACGGTGTATAAGTGAGATGGCTGTGTTATTGTTGTGTCGCCGGAATGGAGATGTGAGTTTGATTGTTAATAAGAGTATGTGTGTTCGCAGGTGTGTGTGTGTGTGTGTGTGTGTGTGTGCGCAATTTTTCGGAGATGTTGGAATTTGCTGTGTGATGGTTCGCTTTTATTCTATAGAACAATGATGAATCACAGTTCAAAGGATAAAATTTTGTATAGACTGGGATAATGAATATTTTAGAAAAATGAAATAGAATTGAACTACACCCTTGTCTCTTTAGATGGAGGATGCGTTCTAGAGACTACAGCGTGGAAAAATTTATGGTGACCATATAAAAAAGAGAAATATGTTCTATTAGTATATTTGAATGGAACTTCCATGCAAATATCCCTTTTAAAAAAATTGTAATGTGGAAAAATTTCGCCGTACAGAAAATATAGATAACTAGCTGAACCCGGCAGACGTTGTCCTGCTAGTCTGTATTATAAAAGCTTATTATGATTAACAAGATGGCCCCTAACGGGTTGATCCGTGACGGGTTGTCCCTGACGGATTGGCCCTGACGGGTTGACCACTGACGGATTGGCCCTGACGGGTTGACCCCTGACGCATTGACCTTTGATGGGTTAACCCCTGATGGATTGGCGCCTGGTGAATCGACGCCTGACAACCTGACGGTTGGCGAACTGACCTGATACATGAAATTCATGTATAAGCGACTGATAATAATTTCGAAAATTATCAAAAACGAATGTATAATGTTAAAACACAATAAAATAGGTCTATAATGTATATAAGCTTCCATAGATATTCGACTCTAAATACTGGATTTTTTTTTCATCTTAAAATTGCACCTGTTGTACCGTTGTTCCAGTTGTCTTCACGCGTTCTCCACACACCGATTCCCGATTCCCGTTCCCGGTTCCCGGTTACCGTCGTGAATATGCGTTCTGCACACACCACAATCACTACACAATCAATGAAGGTGTATTTTTCCATACAAAATTACTTATATTATTTTTAGCTTTTCTTTAGGAATTTTTTTCTTTAAGAAGTTTAGCGCGACACGAAACGGTGATTCATTTTTATATACATATAGATATAGATAGATTTTCATTTAATAACTATAATTGTATACAGTAAATCCCCTCTATAACGATCACTCCTATGATTTAAAGTTAAGTCATTTGCGTTGGTTAACACGTAAAAATTTCCAAAAAAAGGGAAATGAAAATGTTCGATTTACTAATTTCCTTCAAATCAAAAAACAAAATTAAAAAATCTTAATCCCCTATAATGTCCCCTCTTATAACATGGTATATTTTTTGATTTTATAAGGAGGTTTACTTATTGTATACTGGCTTGGACTTAATCTTACCATTGTGGCATAAAAATACATTTTCGCATTAAAGTGAAAAACAATTTTAAAAATAATTTTGGATATACATACGAATAAATTGCTTTCGATTATTTTATGATTGTCGATTCAAACATATTAATTTTTAATTTAAGTGAATAAAACTAGGTTATATTTAAATGGCCTAAGGGTCATGTTTTATTTATTGTTGTAGACTCTACAATATAGTGTTGAAATTAATACAAAAGTCGTTTGAAATGAATAGAGTTTCTCTTAATGGATAATTAAGATAATATTTTATAGAAAGTGCCTAATTATTGTCACTATAATTAAGAATTAAGCGCAATTAGTTGGTGGAAATAATGATCGAAGAAATCTGTAGACGAAAATGCACGGTCAAGGCTTTTAATTTTTTGTTGTATTTTATTTCAGAAAGAGAATCATTATCTCTAATAAGTGCTTGTATAATATCTTCGTTCTTATCTCTATTTTGGAATATAAAAAAATGAATCACTGAAAATTTCTGTTTTACTTACGACGAAGATACATTCATGAACCTCGGACGTATTTGAATCCTCGTCACTTATTACATAAATACTATTCATTTATCTTCAGTTTGAGATACAGTTGTATGAGTTTTTTTTTTAAATTTGTCTATTTTTTTGAACAGCATCCTGTTTTTTTCTTTAAATATTATATTTCTTGGTAGCATGCGAGATTTTTTTGAATCCTGCGGTTCTCATTTGAAAATCTTTTACTATTTGTGTTCATCGTTTCAAACTTTTGTATTCCTTGATTAATTAAATCAAAAGCAACAAAAACTCACGACTGTCCCTAGAGTCCATATGGGCCAGAAATATCTGACTGCTCAAGTGCCCAGGATTTTTTTCCTAATCTTCAATTTTTTTTTTGTCGATCATACTATTTAATATGACTCACATTTAAGTATTTATAACATAAAATTCTGATATCAACCGGAAATTATGATCCCATATGAACCACGTGGATATTGCAAGGGATTCCATGGCCTGGGCAGTGGAGATTAAAGCAGTTCTAAATTTTTCCATATTCATTTCTCACTTTAAAAAAATAAATAATAGAATTTTTTTTTGTCGAACTGTTCTAAGTCAAGGACTACCTATTCATTGAAACTCGAATAGTATAATAATCTGAATAGTTCCTTATACAATCCGAATTCAACACAATCCACACACCATCATCAATTAACACCCAAGAACGCCCACGCAAACCATCTCAGCATCCACCGATCGAACTCACGCCCCCGCCAATTTCGGCTGTAAATAATAATAAAAGCGGATAGATCGGGACGTTAATGGTCCACCGCATAAATCAAATCCTTTTGTGGTCCGCGTCGTCAATCAGGACCACAATCGGATTGTGTTGTCGGCGAGGATTCTCGACCGCGACCCGGACCTCAATTGACCCGCTTTTTGAGTTTCGCGCGCCCGATGATAACAAGGCGGGGGTTTTTTTTGGCCTTTCGATCCCTTCGATTGTCGGGGGATTGAAGGGCTGGAGCTCGGTCAGGTGGGCCGCTTTTTATTCGGGAGGTTTCGGGATCCGATGAGTGTTTTTGATGGGGAGTAATTAAATGTGTGTTGAATTTTTTTATTTGGAATGTAGAGTGCTTTTTGATAAATTTTGTGATATTTGGTGGTTTTTTTTTTAATTATATTAATCGAGGAGTATGAAATTATCGTTGTTTGTCATTGGTGATATTGTTGCATTAAAAATGTATTGTTATTATTAGAAATTTGGATATTAAAAGGAAGATTTTCCTTTCTAAACGTAGAATAATAAAATCAATATCTTATCGGTAGCAAAATCAACCAATTCAAAGGTCAATAATACATATATATTAGATGAATTTTTAATTTATTAATATAAAAGAAAGTTTCAATATACTGATTCATTATTATTTTTTTGAAAATGGAAGTTATTTTCCGTAATTTAAATACCGGAAACAAAAAAGGAAATAAGGGCAATTTTTATGATCTTAAAATAAAATAGAAATTCAAGAAATAGTCAAGAAATTTCTATAGAGGCTTATATAACTAATAAAAATTCACTGTAAATACACGTAATTAAAAACAAATTTTGGTGACTTTGACCATGATTAAAATTCATTATATATAGAACGTATTTATCGCATAAAACGGATTTCAGATTTTTTGGCACTCTAGCAATTTTTTTTATTCCCGATATTCATTTATCCAAAAAGATTCTAAATTTCTAGTAAAAATCATACAATTTTCACTCTCATACATACAAAAATATGAATCCGTATATATTCAAATATCTTATATTACGAGTGTGCGCTTCTTCGATCAACGCTGACATAATGCGGCCGAAACTTCGATGTTTTCTTTCAAATTTATACCAACCCTATATTTTTCACCCTTACAGACACACCCCGAACTAAACATACGTATTTGTATAAGTTCGGTACACACCTGCAACAATGGAATGAATTATGCTATCATCCATCAGGCTTTTCACAGTCGTCGGCCGCAAACGTATCCACGGGGTCCGTCCGCGAAAGAACAAGAATTTTTACTTATTGTATTCCCTGAATTATTGGAAAAGTTTCCCTTCGTCTCGCTTTTCCCGGGGTCCTGGCAGACGAAAGGGTGACCGACCCAAGAATGGAAAAACCCGACCTCAACGTATGGGCTTATCCGAGTTTGACGAAGAAAAAGCGATCGCATTCATTGCGATATAATATTTTTTGCCAAAGCGGCGGTTTTTCCTGGAAATCTTTCGATTCTGATTTTTCATGTTTTCGTTTTTGACTCGCGAATATATTGCGTGTGTTTGTTTTGCGAGAGTGCGTTGTTGATTCGATTATTTTCAGTTGGTTGAATTGTTTTGATAACCTCGGAATTTTAAGTATTTGATTATTTTTGAAGGTGATATGATAAGATAACGTATCTTATCTTAATTATGTCTAGTCAATCATATAAAATTTCAATGGTTGTGGGAACATATTTTAGATAGAGTTCAACAAGTGAAAGTTGATGAGATAAGATTACGTAACATGCAACCATGCATGCATTGAGACACTTAAAACCTTATTTATCTTTATTATGTACTTAAATCAAATAAATAAGATTAGATTATGTTTATAAATACTTTACTCATAGATAACGATTTTCATAATATTTTGATGAATTAACAATTATATATTTTTGTTTCAGAATACGCCTATCATCAGTTCAAATATAATACATTGATAATTCTTATCTTTTACATATGCACTTCAAAATAGTCCAATTCGAAAATAATCATATAAAATCATCACACGAGTGAAAAAAAAACTTACAAAACACCTCCCGCAAATATTCGGAAAAGCTATTTATCGACATTCGCCAATAAATCTTTCATATTTGGAGACCTTCGCGTGTAGCTAGTCAGGCGCACACGAAACGGGTCGAGGATATATGGCGATTGGAAAAGGATTCAAAGTGTGGTCCTTCGGCGATTCTTTACGGCGACACGATGCCGATGACAGTCGAGGGTCACAAGGACCACGAAGCTTCCAGGAAGCTGGAAACGAGTCCAGGAGCAGGATAACTCGGGAACGTATAGGCCGAGAGGTCGAGGGCCGCTAAGTTATGGTCGCCGAAAGGCGCGTAACGAGGCAATATAAAAAATAAATATTGTAAACGGGGCGATCGGAGAAAATAGAATGGAACTTTGGATGTGTTCGAGTGGTTTTTGTGTTTTGAATGTGGGGAAACGGACGGGACTTTCGGGTTGCGGGTCTTTTATCGGCGCTTAATTGAATTTGATTTTTGTGAAAAGTTTTCGAAAGAAAATTATTTGACAAGGGACGTTTTCGGTATTCGATTCTTTGAGAGTCACCCTCTGCTTATTATATATATTGTATTTCATGGGAAAAATGCTCAAGAATTCTTATGATATCGGATAGGACTTTTCTTTTAATATAGTGAATGTTTTTACAGGCGAAAATACCATTTTTTATTCCATAATGGCGCAAGTCATAAAGCTTAACAGATTTTTTCGAGGAAAATCTTAAATATAGAAAAAAATACATGGCTTTATTAAGCAAAAATTTTGTTTATGTAAAATGAATAGCTCTCGAAAAAAAGTAAAAGGCATTACTTTTTGAACATTCTAATTCATAATCATGATAAGTTAAAGATTACAAACTATTATACATATTATTTTTAAAACTTTGTATTAAAAAAAATCATTTTAATTTCTATACAAAATTTAATATATAAATTAATGATGAATACAAATTTAATGTTCAAAATTTTATTAAGAACCATTAGATCAATTCAGATTGTTTGATAGATTGTACATAATAAGTAAAAATATATTTCTATAAAACATAAAAATCAAACGACCAACAAAAGTTTTCCACATGCTCCCATTTGCATCCGAGCAAGAGTCGGACGACTGACCCCGACCGAAATAAAATCGCAAAAAAACCTCCATCAATTTTAAATCTCTCGAATACACCGTTTCGTATGCGCGGCCATTGCATTCGATAATTCGCATTTCGCATAGCAAAAGCTCGTTCGCTTTTCGAAAGAGACGGAATCGCTTTATTGCCGCTTCGGATAACATAACTTACGTTGTGCAAGAGAATGCAGCATTCGCTTTTTCCAGAGACTTCAAACAATTTTCTATCAGAGATATTCCAGAGACGTAAAGGTCCCGTATCGATTATTCTGATTATATAATATTTATATGAATGTAAACACTATTTCAGATAGTTCCAAAGCCACACATGTCAGACCCATGCAAAGTGTAGTCTCACCCTCATCAACGCACAACAAACAATAGACAAAACTATTGCACTAATACGCCGCTTAAAAACGTCATTCAAAAGCGATAATATCCTAGTGACGTGTCCGTTTCGCTGTCACGTGTCTTTTATGGCCATGTCATCAGTTTGCGCTTTTATAAACCCGTCAACGCTATGGGTTTTTTTTATTTATTTTTTTCAATTTGGACTGTCAATGTGCTGTCAGTCAGGATGTTAATTAAGCCGTACATTATTTGGTACGTGCTTCAAAATCGCATTTTCGGTTCTCAAATGTCGAATCGTTTTCATGTAGTGAATTTCGGCCGAATTAGTCGATTTTCGGTCGTAATTTTTTTTTGTTGAAAATGTCGAATTCGGATGAAGTATATGTTAGGGTGGTTATTACCGATAAATGACCCAAATAATAAATCGGAAATCTGTCGATGATTTTTTTAAATTTTACAGGTAAATAAAAAATAAGTTTGTATAGGTTTTGAATATTTTGGAAAAAGGTCGTGTTAGTCTTCGATTTTTTTTTGAAAAATTTCAGGTTGTACTCGTTTATGGTTTTTTTTTGTTTTTCTTTATTTTTTCAGATTTTTATACAAAATTTAATTTATCAGTAAACAAATAATTAGTAAAAAATATCAGATTATTGATGAATGAAAATTACGGCTCATCTCACCTCATCTTTATATAAAAAAATTATAACAAAACTAACACCGTTATAAATAATCTTTCCATTAGTTTTTTTAATGAAAATATGAACATAATTTAAGTATCCTTTCAAGAACTTTAACAACATAAAAATTCAATGATTAAAAAAATTCTGTGAAAGTTTTTCTTAAAACAATAGAAAAACTTAGTAAAATATAAAGAACGTAAATTGAGAGCAATTGAACTTCTCATAACGAAAAACTTCATAAATTTTTTAAAAACAACAAAAAAATCAATCCGAAATAAAACATCAAAGCTTCCGCATTCAATTAGAACCAACATTTTTTCCCCGGAACTAGAACGTCAAAAAAAATTTTTCAAAAATTGAAAAAGACTGAACCGTCGTATTTACATACACACATGCATACACGAGTTCGCAAAACGATTCGGTGGCGTTATTGCAAGTTGTAATGGAAAATTGTAATTTATGGCGAGCGCACAGAGCAACCGGACCGTCGTTATCTGTAACGAGAATCCGACTAACGGTCTCCGCTATGCAATCCAGTCTATCCAGGAATCAAGCAAGACACAAATGTAATTAACCACCAAATAATTGAACAATTGCATTGTTGGGTTTTGTTCGAATTGATGGAAGATTGCTCGGTGTTTTGTTGGAATGTTGTGGTTTGGGTTTATCGGTTGATATTTCTTGTGAGTCATCGTTTGTGTTTGATATAAAGGACGTTTTTTTTATTGTGTATGAAGGTGGTTTTTGGGGAGTTTAATATTGAAATCATGAAGAGGTCAATGGTCTAAGGTCAAAGAAATAATTTATGAATCTTATTATATGGAAAATAGTAGATTCAGTGAAATTGAATGATCAGTAAATATCATATGGATACCGGAAGTAAAAATCCAAAATCGGTTTTATACCAGAAATAAATTCTATTAGGGAAACCGGAAAATATTTTTGAATAAATGTCTGATTGTGTAGGTGTACGGTTTTTTTGAAAAATATTGTTTTTAGTTTATTTTTTCTCTCTTTCCCGGTTTTTATTCAAAATTTAATTTGCCGGTAAACCTGTAATTGTTAAAAAAATGTTGGATTACCGCTTAATGAAAATTATGGTAAATTTGGTTTCCCTAGTTCTATATACCGACGCCCATATTTTAAAATATGGTCGAAGTCTCTAAAATCCGTTTTTATTAGAGTGTGTATATCAATAAAGAATTTGAATCAGTCATTCATCTCTATGAAAATTTCTTGAAACCGTTGTATTTTAATATCTTAAAAATCAAAATTACGTCCTTTGTTTATTTCCAGTATTTATATACATATTAAAATAAATTTATATAGTTAAATTTGATTTTATTTTTAATAATTACACGAAGTAATATTATTAAAAATACAAAGAAGGAATATCTATCTTTACGATTCTGAATATTATATAATCAGATCATCGATATATCAGAGATGAATATTTTTATGATGAAACTTCAAGCAAAATAAAATACATGATATTTTGATACTCATTAATTTTCGCAAAATATAAATAATTATATGTTACTTTGATAAATAAGAGTATCAATCTCTGTTAATAACGAATATTTACTATCAATAATAATAATCAGATTAATTATACTAACATATACTAAACAACCTACACAAAAACTTTAAGCACGATATACGTGATTAAAACTCGTCCGACCTTCATTCCGATATTGGCACTCCAGTTATTTTTAGCCATTTTCATGTAGAGTCTTCAATTAAATTCCACGAGAGACAGAGAAAGGAGGCAAAAGGAAAGGCCAAAAAAATCGTTTGATTTTATTGTGCCGAATGTATTATTGTATGTATAAAGGACGAGGCGTGAAGGACCGACACTGTAATCATGTGATTCATTGATCTAGAAAATTGTCCGAGAAAGTGCGACAAAGAGATTACATACCGCAGCTACAAAGGGATGAAAAAATGAAAAGCCATCTCGTGTAGATGTCATGTGTTTGTGTGTTAGCCTGTGTGTTTTAAGATGTCGGAAAATGTTCAGAATTTTGAATAATTCGATTTGATCGTAAAAGAGTTTCTGGTTAGATAATGCACTTGTTGCTCACTATATTTTTCTTGAATAATGTAATTTTGGAGTTACTTTACGTCCTTGATGGAATTTTATGTCGAAATGATATATTCGAATATAAAAGCTCGTCTGTTATATGAAAAGTATTCAATCCATGTCACATTAGGAATAATTCAATTCGAAAAACACATCGAACGAATCACCGAATTGCTTCATCATTGATCGAGCCAATTTATTTTTTCGAAACAATTCACAAGCATTTCTAAAGATTTCATCGACACTCGGCGAACTTGCAAAACGAAAAACAACCCTTACGCACACAAAACGTTTCAATTTCCGCCAATAAAACTTTTCCGCGGCCAACGAAGCAAATTAACTTCGCGGCCCAACAAAAGCGTCGCCTCCGACCGAAATTTAATTACATTTATGATTTTGACATGGCCAGTCCGAAGACGGGATCCGAGAAGCCATCGGCCGCAAAAAGAAGGCATCTAATGAAGAAAACCCGTGGGAATTCGCAGAAGTCTTTATGTGTGTGTCGACTTTCGCTCGCGAATTTTCTGACGATTTTTCAGCGGCATTTTGCGAGGCCCGCAGAATGTCTTTGTGCCGTGAGCTTTTGAAGTCAAATTGAATAACGTTAAATGAATACGGTGAGGGAAAGAGCGGCTCGAACCGCCCTCCAAACAAAATAACGTTTAATTTAATGGAAAACCGGGAAAAGCGTCCAGAATTCGCGACGGGTGGGGTTTTCCCAGGTTATAGCCTCGTGGAAAATCCATAATTGAGTCTTCAGCCAACCTTTCGCGCCTTCGCCTACTTTGATGGAGGGTTTTACAAGGATCGTATCGGGTCTCGGATCTCAGGATTTTGTTTCGGAACGTCGAGTCAAGGGTTACTTGATTTTTTTTTGTTTCGAGTGAAAGTTAAATCATTCTATGTATTTAAAGATTAATTTCAAAGATTTTTAAAAAATATTTCAAAGAACTGATTCAAAAATACACAAAATTTATAAATTATATCGATTTGATTATTATTATAATATAATATTATATCAAAACCTTTTATAAAATGGAATCCACCAAAAACAGGCGATATAATCCGATGTTTTAGAAGCACCTGAGGACACGTACGTAATTCGATGATCCTGCAGCAGGGTGGCCATAGTCCTCCGACATGGTCTACTAATCGGCTCGCTTCAACGTCTCATTATTATAGTATAGTATTATTGTTATGTACGACAATGTGCCATCACATTTGCCACTTATGTAGGTACGTGGTATTAGCTACAAAGGTGTTACAAAGGAGGTGTCTAAAGGTTAAGCGGAGTATAAGTGGAATAGGGGTTACGTTGTAGTATTTTCCAATCGAATGAAGATTTCGTCGCGTTGAGTTAATCGGATAAATAAAATAAGTGTATAACAGGTATTTTTCAATTACTTTTGTATGATTATTATATTTAAAATTATAATTCTTGGAAAATTCACGAAATTAATTAATATTGTGTTTAAAAACGTGGAAGATTTTGAAATATCTATTTTTTGAATATCACAGAACGCTTACTGTTGTGACGTATTTCCAATATTCGATTTCATCAGAATAGATGCATAAAATGCGATCTTGTGTCGAAACGAAACTAATTTGCATCGATCGTGCGCCATATATAAAACATTTTCCAGAAATTTATTTATAAAATGACGGACAAAATTGAGTCGGTTTTCGTCGGAGAAAAATTGCTTTTTAAAAAGAGGAAAAAATTTGAATGCGTCACTGAAATATAACTGACAACAAATTAAAGGAGGCCGACTCATAGAGTTGTAAAAATCTCGATGGCTTTTCTCGAAGTTTTCCGTGAACATTTGTCACTCCGGTAATTAGTATCATTTATTTTAAAGATCCACTGAGAGCTTTTTCTCAAATAACGAACAAAACGTTCTTTTATTCTTTTCGTATTCCGCATTCAAATTAAGCACAAATATATTTATAATTCATCAAAAGAGAAAAAAAAGAAACAAACCAAAATAAAGATTCGGACATCGATAAAAGTCCCGTTTCAATCCATTTAGGATTTCGTTTTATGTTTTTGCGTCACGCTAATCGCAAGGTATGCATTTTTTATAAATATCAAATTATAATACGGGAGGGGAAAATTACGAAACGATTACAAAAAAATCGGATGGAAAAATTGAGTGCATTAAAATAAACACGGGCTATTTTCCCCAAAGGTAACGTTGTCCTCGTTCATTAAAACGTGCGTTGCTATAATAAAACGAGAACGTAATTTCGAGAAAAAAAGTATTTTTCGTTCTCTAAAATCATATAATTCGGAATAGGATTAATTTTTTTTTAGTACGTGTGTTAAGCTGGATTTGTTGGGTTTCTCTTGTTTTTCCCGTTTCGTCCCGGGTCCATTAAAAAATGATTAATGGGATACCAAAAATAAAGAGAACAGAGAACTTGATATTTTCACAATATGTGCTCATTAGTAAGAGTTTTCTTTTGCAGACATGATGCAATAAATATTTTTCGATCATTTTTGTTTACGGAACTCTGTTCAAACATAAATAACTTTTTTCATACATAAACCATTTGGGAAGAAGAAAATAATTTGCTCTTTGAATAAAAACTTTTGATATTCTTCAAATATCTTTTCAATTATCCTTCAATAAAACAATTGAATCTTTATTTAACGTTTTATAATAATTGAAAGAAAATTCCTATTAAATAAAATATTAAAATACTCATTTATGGAATTCTTATTCAAATAATTCAAAGGCTTGACAAATATATAAATAGAACACAATTGAATATTCATAAAACTGACTCCATGAATAGTCATGTTTGATCAAGAACGCCTGTGTTAACAAAACGGTACTGTATATACGTACACAATATAAACGCATTGTGTTCACTCGAGAAAAGACACATCTCAATCCCGCCGAATAATTGAAGCCGTTTTCCCAGAACGAAAATGAGCCCTAAAAGCCTCATTAATATGGAA
Organism: Hydropsyche betteni; assembly: GCA_028571205.2. Lineage (NCBI taxonomy): Eukaryota > Metazoa > Arthropoda > Insecta > Trichoptera > Hydropsychidae > Hydropsyche > Hydropsyche betteni. Next base: position 224,151 of record JAOXNN020000010.1, read on the forward strand.
ATCGTATCCGATTGAGCCGCTCCACACATATTTAATCGGAGTTTGTCCGAGATTAGCACTCGTGTCCGGGAAAACCGGGAAATTCGGCGGGAAGGGAAAGCCTAGTAGCGGAGACGAGCTACTGGTTCTGGAAATTCCGGGAAGAAGTTTTCCAAGAGACAACTGTTTGTGTTTGTGGCTTTAATTGTCTCTACTTTGGGGCGAGAGGTGGAGAATTTCCCGGGGTCGGAAAAGTGCTGCCAATCAATTTCCCGGCTGTTGACCGCGCTCTTCGAAGGAATTCTTTGGAAAAATCCCGCGGGCTGGACGAAGGTTTTCCCGGCGGTGAGAAAATCGGTCGTCCATTACGGACGTTTTGCCGGTCGAGCGATTTCCATTTTCACGAACCCCACACTGAGAAGAGACGCGTCGTGTGAGATTTTCACAATTTTCTACTGCTTTTTCATTTATATTTATTTTTAGATACAATAAAATTCGTGGAGAATATTGTACAATATGAAAAAAATTTAAATAAAAAAATTTCACAATTAAATCTCATATGTATGAATTTTAAATAATTTTAAAGACAATGGTGGAAATTTATAATATATGCTTATTATATTTAATTTATTTTCACATTTTTTAATTAAGATATAAAATTTATAAAAATGAATTACAGGTTCATTTAATTCTCTCTGAAAAAAAGCCAAAAAATTTAATGTCAGCTTAGTCATGGTTTATGTCCGCATAGCGTGAATAATTTACATAAAGATTTCATAAAACGTGTCGCGCTAAGTAAATATGTTGTTAAATCGGGTTTGTCGTTAAAATGAGGTTTCTTATACAAAATTTCATTTTATAGCATCATCTAAAAATTGCTTTAAAAATATAAGAAAATTCCAAAATAAATATATTAAAAGCGGCCACAATACATTTTACTTTCTTAGAACTAGACAGTTCAATTTTTTTTTCAAAAACAATTATATCATAATATAAAATATATTATTTCCAACATAAACAAACGTAATATTTTTTATAATATTTATTTAATCCAATACGCAGTACATAAATATGAAAATTTCACTCCAACAGACGTTCTATCACATTCAATCACCCGTAAATACATGAAATATCGACATTTTCTCTAAAATAACATCGCAAATATAATACTTAGAAACAACGCACGCATATTATGTTTCGTGTTTCAGAAGCATGTACGCAGAGCCTTGTAACCCTGTGGGGGTTTCAGCGTCCCTACAAGTCGAAAAACGGATCCTGGTCCTTCAAATGAACGTATGTCCTTCGTGTTTCGATCTGGGAACAATTTCGATGGGAAAAGGGTCTCCTTTCAGGTTGGGCCACTTTAAATCCGACCGCGAAAATCGAAAAACTTTCCCCAGCATCAGGAAAACCCTGAGGGAAATCAATATTCAACAAATACGGACGAAATTGATACGACTTTGCCGACACATTAGTTTTGCATTTGATTAACGAAGTTGGCCGTTTTGGCTGTATATTGGCGATTTTGTGTCTTGTCTCTGTATAAATATGCGATTTCAATTGTATCTTGTTTCTTTGTCGAGGACGTGTATTGTGTTTCGTTTCGTAAATAACATGGACGAAAATTGGAATAATTCTTTCGCTGTTGTAGATATGAAATATGCTTGTTTGAAAATATTTTATTTGTGTTTTGTCTGGGTAGAATTTATTGTTTTTTTTTTTTTAAGTCTGTATTGGATATTTTTTTGTTGAAAATAAATTATGAGCTCTTGTAGATTTTGAAAAAAGAGAATTGTTCGCGTTTTTCATTGCAATATGAGTTGTCAAAATTTAAAATAATATAAATATATTTGATAAGTTCGTACAATTTTAAAATTTCATATATAAAAATATGTAATATGTGAAACATTACATTCGATTCGTATGTGAAAATTTCATCGATTCGTCTAAGCGATTACAGTCCTTTCGCCCTTTCGACAATTCGCTTCGTTACCGGGACCTTTGTTATCTGAAATTTTTCATTTCCTTTCAATTAAGCGGAAACTTTCGCGCGTCTCTCGTTCATTTCCTTTTCTATTTCCACACACACACACACACACACACACAGCTGGAAAAATCCATAAAGCGAGCCGCGAAAAACCCGCGAAAAAAGAGGAAATAGAAAACGTCGATCGTATCGTTGCGAAGGAAATCGAATATAGAAAAAGAGCCGTTTAAATTATTTCGAAATATACGACTGCAAGTCGAATGCACGTGTCGATTTTTCAGCGCCGTTTTTGTACGGCTCAAGAAACGTTTTGCTTACGAGACGGGATTTGTGTGGGAAGCGGAGGGTAGAGTTTTTCGATTTATCCAAAAATAGTAGGGACGTGGAAAAAGTTGTTGTTTGTCTCTCCCATGCCGACGGATTTTCCGATTTTCCGGAGATGTTTGCGTGTACTCGTAGGGAAAACGACTACGAAAAAAAAGCTGCCCGAATCCATCCGATGAGACAAAAATATAAATGGTTTCCGATCTGCGTTTCCCCTTCGTGGAAATGCTCAGACGAATACGTGAGGCGCATTCGACGGAAAAGCACAAATGACTTTCATCATCATTATTTTATATGTGATCGGTCGGGAGAATAAATACGACATTCGTGCCGTATAGCGAAAATTAGGATTGATCCATCAAAATTCAATCGGGATATACTTTTATCGGCGTTCGAATAAAAATATTATGATTGTAAGCAATCTGAAAGATTTCGCTTACGTTTCACAAAATAAATGCGCAACGAAACCAGATGTTTATTACACTTGTCATATAAATAACGCAATTGCAACGGATTAATATCCGTGTTGTAATTTCTAAAAACTGCACAGTTTCAACAATTTATCAAATACGATCTAGTGAACATTAAAAGCGAACACACAGCTCGCTGTGCACATTTTGCATTATTTTCACAACTTAAAAGCTCGTACAAATGAAAAATTGTATTAATGCACTCGACGAAAAAAAAAAAGGAAAATTGTTGCAGACAATGGTCCTGTGCACTCTGCAAGCCGCTTGCAACACAATAGAAACTTGAGAGGCGCTTAATACTAAAACAAGATACAGAAATAAGTTTAAAAAGAACGAATGAAAATGAGATGCCTTCGAGGCAATAGTTCAAATTAAATTTTTTGACATACAAGATGTTGGGATGTACAGAATTATATTATTTGGACGACTCTTTCGAGGTTTATTTTAGTATAACATTTTTCGGGTATAATATGGTGAAACATGTGCGATGTGGGTTTCACGAATGCGTAATCAGTGTTAGTTATTTGCGTTGGGTGTACGTGTTTTGTAGAAAAATTAACGATTCAGTTTCGCAATTGCAATTTTCGTCACGTATTCAAGACTGTGAACCATGGATTGATCGCCCACGCTTTATCCTATCTATGTACTAAATGCTCTACATTTTATTTATATAAAAAAGCGTCATTTCATTTCAAAATGATGGGTATTCATGGTAAAAAGTAACAGACCCCTTATTTTTTTGATTTTTATATAAAAAATGCAACATAACTACGTTTCATTAAATAAAATGAGTTTCTAAAAGCTTTTACACCTTCAATTTAACATTTTGAACTTTAAATACAACCTTATGTATACGAAAAATATTATATTGTTAAGGTCTCTATCATACTTACCAATGAAATACAATATATTATTCAGTTTAACTTTGAAAATTGCAGTTAGGAATCAAATAATGAAGATAATAATAATAATAATAATTATTATTATTATTATTATTACGTAAAATAATAAATGAAATTTTTATTAATAGTTTTTGTTTAATTTTAATTTTTTAAATAATATATTTTTTTTAATAAATCAGTCTGAAAATAATACATGATATGTACATTAGGGTGATGCTTAAAAACCAACTCTCAAATTTCACTTGGGGCACCCTCTCATTTTGTTTTATGATATAAAATAA
>JAOXNN020000010.1:228193-265836 GCA_028571205.2 Hydropsyche betteni
AAAAACGACCGTCGATCGTTTTAAAGTCGCGAGCGTCATTGTGACACATACACACACAGACAGACAGACAGACAGACCGACAGACAGACAGATATCCGCTATTATATATAGGGGATAATATAGGGGATTGATTCGTTGTATCCAGTACAGGACAAGGTCTTCTCATCAAATATTGGGGGTCTATTCCTTATCCAAGAACCAATCTCGTACCCATAAAGGACATTACCATAAAAGCCAATCTATTTAATATTGTATGAATTAAAAAAAATCATTGTTATTTAGATTTGTTTGCGTGTTGAAAATCTAAAGGTTGAATTTGTAATATTTTACACATTCTTGCAAAAACGTCATACTGCGTCACTGCAGCAAATTTAACACACGCTTATCAACCAGTAAACACAAACACCTAGCAATCAACGTACAATATTTCCTCGACTCACTTCAAAAGCGTAGTAACAAAATGAAAAGCCATAATTTGACGTCGTTTCATTGAAACTTTGTAATATTTTATCCTTTCAACAAATTAAAATGCACCAAAACTAATACAAATAAACAAATATAATACAATAATTTAAATCCAACTCCATACTTCCATTACTTCTTGATCAAATTTTTCATCATGAATCATCAATTTTATTCGTAATATTTTCATTTTCGAATTTTAAATTCGTATTAAAATTCAATAATTAGGTTTTCATCACAATTTATTTTCAAAATGTATATTGAAAATAAATTATGGTTCATTAACCATGATTATTTAATTTATCTTATATGAATAACATCGCGGTTGGAAAATTTTGTATAAAATCAGGAATAGTTTCAGTCTGACTCGTATTTTAAGCAGAAAATCGGAACATATAAAGGTTCGTGGTTTACATTACCATTTTTTTTCGATTTTATTGTGCAAAATTTTTTTCATTTAATTGCATATTTTCGCAATCGAACGAATTCATTTAAATAATTATTACATGCATTTTTTTATTTATTTATAAGAAATTTTCTTAGGCGTAGGTAGTTGAAAATAAAATTGTATTTTCTGTTTACCAAAATATCTAAAATAAGGCAAATTAAACAATTTTATAAAATCAATGCAAAGTGCACAAAAAACGAGACTGTCTCCACCTAAACTAGACACATCATCATTTTAACTACAGGTCATCACCAACACACCTCTCATCGAAACTTCGCAATACACCTCACGGTTTCGCATAAGCGTCATTATAGCGAAATTCCACGTACTTTTCAAACCGAGCTTAAAAGCACAGTCTCCAAATTAAAGGCCATCATCATAACCCGTCTTATTGGGGCCGAACCCGCGTCACCTGGTCCGTCTCGTAATGGAGTCCTCGGGCAACAATTACGTGGACGCGTCGACGAAATAATATCCACGGTGCGAGAGCCCTAATCTCATCACTGATACGTTGATTCAATTATGCGTTAACCTTTTGAGGGCGGTGCTGATGGCAAAATTTAATTTTCGCCGAAGACGCCCTTCTACGTCGTGCTATGTGTGTGTGGGAGGTGGCACATTGCCGGATTGTTGAGAAGGTCGAGCATGATTCGGTTGAGGTTGTTTAAGAGATTGAGGTTTTGGTGTATCGAAAATGATTAGAAGTATGGTATGGATTGAGTCTGTTGAAAAAAGTTGAGATGAGCGTCGATTTTCATTCAAATGTTGCTTAGATCGACCCATGACGGATTGACTCATGACGGATTGACCCATGACGGATTGACCCATGACGGATCGACCCATGACGGATTGACCCATGACGGATTGACCCATGACGGATTGACCCATGAAGGATTGACCCATGACGGATTGACCCATGACGGATTGACCCATGACGGATTGACCCATGACGGATTGACCCATGACGGATTGATCCATGACGGATTGACCCATGACGGATTGACCCATGTCGGATTGACCCATGATGGATTGACCCATGACGGATTGACCCATGACGGATTGACCCATGACGGATTGACCCATGACGGTTCGACCCGTGGCGGGTTGGCTTCTTGGTGAATCAATGCTTGAAGACTTGATGGCAGACGTTGTCCTGCCAATCTGTATTATAACAGCCTAATATGAATCTATGATTCTATGAATCGCGTAACCAAAGCAACTAAATTCAACGAACGACAGATCTTCGACTCTTCATGCTGATTTTATTTTTATTTTAACGATACAAAAACTTTCTCGACAAAAAAATACATATACACGCCAATTTTCATAGCGATCGGTCGAACGGTGTTGGAGTAAAACGCCGTCTAACAAAAATCCTTTTTTATGTATAATATATTATATATGGATATGGTGTATCGTAAAGTTTGTTTTGTATTCATCAGTTAATGGATCGATGGTTGAATTCTAAGGTGCACCCGTGTAAATCACATCTTGTGCAAATTGCGTTCGTCACGGTCGGATTAAGCTCTGCATTCGGTCAGGTGGTAAAGTGGACTGAAACGATGATCGATTCTAATCTGTTCACGTTCACTGTAAAGTCCAAATCTAAAATGTAGTAACGGAAATTTATATTGTTTTCGAATGGATATTGATTGTTTTAGAATATAATAGAATTGATATAGCTCTGTAGTTTATGTTTTTTTTTATTTTTTTCCGAAAAAAAAACCGGTTGAAATTACTCTAAACAACAACGGGAAAATAATTTAAAAATGTGTATTGAAAATTAAATATTTTACTACTACAAATTTGAAACATCGTGTAAGACAAAAATCATAATAAAACACATTTTAGTGATAATAATATCAATCTACTAACCTCGCAACAAAAATACGAGTATTTAATTTTTTTGACGAAAACAATTTTCTTTTATTTTGAACATACCTTAAATAATTGCAACAACACGCTGCGATTGATTGTTGAAAATTGATAATAACATTTTTTTTTTTTTGAAGTATGGTACACTATATAGTATGTTTTTGAATTATTTGAATACAAACAGTATATCATAAATTTACAACATGATAAAAATTTTAAAATTTCTACAAGCATATAGAAGCACTATCCCATTTTTGAGTATGCAGAAAATACGCAACACCTAGAAGCGAAGAGTTAATATTCTAACATATTTCCTTGTCCTAAAAGAAGTTTCTTTCTTTATAATTTTCTATTCGTAAAATTTTTATGTGTTCATTCTAGTACAATTAAAAAAATACATATATAGTTCCAATAAACGAATCGAAAAACAAAAAATACATATTTCACAAATTCTCTCATATTCATTCTACATACATAAAAACCAATTTCTGTCTCGGAAGCATTCAATATTCCTATTACCCATTCACAATCATCCATACGTCCTAACTGAGTTTACATAAACCGCATATTGTCGTAGAGCGAATCGACTCGCCTCCTGACACGGATTGTCACACGTGTCGCGACAATTCCCGCAAACGACGGTCCTTTATACCTCCGGCTCTAATTATTTTTTCAGGAACGAATCTCGAAGTTCGCGTGCGTCCGTACCTTCAAATTCATAACCGTATCTTTGTCCCGGGAATCTCGTGCCACGGGTAATCCGACAACCATCAAGGGTCTCGTATTCGCGAGCAAACACGCATAGTATATGACGAAGGTCCTGACCCTCGTCACGGTGTGTTTTCGCCGGGACAAAGGTCCTGTTGTTAAGATACGTTTGCGCCGGATACAATTTAAAAATCAATGTTAATGTGTGTTCCTCGAGTTTTCCATCAGCGGCCGATGAGGCGCGACGTGCGTGTTGTCCAATTTCGAATATGCGTTAAATAATTATGTTTCAGAGTTGTGTTTGTTCGGCGAGAGTAAAATATTATTTGAAAGTTTAATGAATGTTTGATCAAACATGCGTTGGGATTTTCGTATTTATCATTAAACAAAAATCTTGTACGTGGCGTACACGTGTACGCCTCACATTAGATTTTAATATAAAAATAACGATACATGTTTTCAACTCCAAATTAAATCTTCTAAACTTAAAATTCAACCTTTCAAACTACACATTTAACCATTTAAAATTCAAATTCAATCATCGGAAATTATAATTAAGATTGTTATTATAGTAATCAATGAATAGATTTTATTTTGTTAATGACTTTGAATTTCAAATGGTTGAATTTGAGGTTTGTAAAAGGTTATATTTAAAAAATTGAATTTGGGATGAAAAACTTGTATTAATATATTTTTTTTATTATTTTAATATAATATGTAATGAAATGGAAAGGAACTTTACGGTTCATTCCGATTACAATTGCTCGTTCCGATATAGCAATAAGTTCGATCACCGAACGGAACATTAAACGAACAAAGTTCATTTGTTTATTTATTTGAACTCGAATTTCCTGAAGGGCTTTCGTTCTACGACCATCGAATAAAACGGAAAACACGATAGAGCTAAGAGGATATAAAAAAAAATACAAGAACAAACTACCAGTACACAAACACAGATATCGAACGATCCAACCTCTACATATAAATAAAGTCCTTAAAGAGCCGGAAGCGATAGAGCGTTTAGCGAGCAAAGTCTCCTCAGACTGCCGAAACTACCGGCTACACCCTCGCCAGGATATCCACCGAAAAGGACGAAATTACAACAGGATACGGAAACGGTGCACGAAAAGCGAACCCGCGGGGGCTTCTTGCTACCTGCTCCAGACACGAGGAAACTTTCCAAAGACGAGACGCCGAGGTTTGTTTGGCTGTTCGGATACCATTCGGGTCACGTAGGACCTCGGCAGACAATGTAACGAGGCCCCAGGAGCTCCAGGACTAAATAGGAGACTGGCCGCCCGATAATGGGCGGGTAGTTCGTTTTTATGCGAATCCGCGGGTAATGCGACGCCTCGGCGTGTACGTTATTATTATTATGGTTATTGTGCGATGCTGTGGTGTGGTGTGTTGAGGTTTATGGGGTGGTTCCGGTCGGGAGAGGAGAAAGTTTGCCGTGCTGGGGACGGTCGTTGTCGGTGGAGGTGGGTTTTGATTGTCGATGGGGTTTTGGAGAAGAAGTTTTCAATGGAGTCGTCATGTGCAGTGTAAATAAAGTTGTTTCATATTGGAAAATTCTGATATACACGCAGGTTTTTAGCTCCATATTAAATTTTTCCTACTCCAAGCCAAATATTTTCCAATTAAAATAAAATATTTTTTTATTTCAAATTAATATATTTTATGACATTTTGAGTATTTTTTTTTTTGGATGGTCAAATACAATAGGGCTGTTTAATCTTGAAGATTCAGATGATAGTAAAATAATTTGTCTCCGCCTGCGTAAACGTGTCGGAAAAAAAACTTTCGGCGATTGATTTATTGTCAATATCCATTGGTCTACAATTTTCAGATCGGTTGAATTATGTAGGGTATATGTAATTGCGAAGAATTAATTCGAGGTATTTAAAAATGTATGAAATCGCCTACTGGTACTACAAATGCGAATGATAATAAGGAAAAATCATTTTCAACAAATGGCGGATCGTTCTTGAATTGACGAAGATTTGAAATTTAAAAACTGTATGAGGTTGATACAATATTTTAAGTAATAATTATGTAAAGTTTCGACTTAATAAAAATCAATATGATATTTGTTAAGTGCAGATTGAAACTAATAAAAAAAACATGAAATTTTCACATGTCATTATAAAATAAATCTGTATTCTTAAATACGTTCAAAGTATTGAAATTTTGACATGATTAAATAATTTTTTATTATTATCACCATACAAAGTTTAAAAAACTAAATTATTTTTACATCGCATACAAAATTCCAATTACGGAAACAAGCGCGATTCAACACAACACGATCAAAAGAGAACAATTCAATAATCCCGCAAATTAACATTCCGCATAACACAATTAATTGATACGAATCAAAGTTGGGCGAAACTTCCGCGTTCTCACCATCAAAAGCAAATTTTCACGCACAAATCAGACACGGCTTAACGGCCGGCAAACACACACCCATCCACCATACGATAGATATATCGATGGCTTCGCAAAGTCGGCAATTTCCGACTAAATGCTAGATAATTTTGAGGAATAGCGTTGAACCCGGTTAGGCTAACTCGCTAACGTCGCTTCGTTAGAACGCGGGTCGAGTGTTGCCTACATTAACGTGAACACACACACATATTTAATGGCGACGATGACACTTTAATTAACACAATTTAGCGTCGAGACATATCGAGTTCTTGGCTAGAAACTAGCACGTGTACTCGAACTAAGTCCAGAGTTTGTGCGTGCGTAGGCGCAGATGTCACGAAACTGGAAACATTAATTATCCCGGCTATACGTTCTGCAGATGACGGGTTAATTTTTGAGTTTGTTGGCCGAAGACGCGTTTGTGCCTCGTTTGGGGTTTTCGGATTGTGGTGTAGACGCTTTAACGCGTTTTGGATTGTTCTGCGTGTATGGGAAAATTTTGATTGATATTCGCATAGGGTCCGCTAGAAAAATTGATGATTTTAGTTGGGTAAAAAGATGTTTTAAAAAAACAACTATGGAAATATGAAATAGAGACTGTAAGATATTACTTTAAACAATGTTTTGAATATGTTATTTTGGTTGAGATATATTTTTATATATGTATGTACTTCAGGGCCGTAGAGAGAGATTGTATCCAATATCTTTCACCAAAATAACCGTACAGTTACGGGGGCTTCAAAATATCCCAGGCTCTGAAAATTTACCTCTTTTCCTCTCCTTTATCAATGGCCCTGATGTACTTATCCTTCATATACTAACTTAATTCAAATATTATTAGTTTCAAATGAAAATTAAAAGTACAATTTTTTAGGTACTTCGTAGATGTTTAACTACGCGAATTTTTTAAATAAATCATTAACAAATAAATAAATAAAAAACCATCATGAACACCCTCTTCATGGTAAATGAATAAAAACGTTTACATTATTTTCAAAAATAACATAAAATGCATATAAAATTGATTAAAACACCCATTTTTATGATGAATTCTGTATTTCAGAAATTGAAGGACTCGTCAATTTCAATGTATACAGAAAAATTAGTAATATTTTTAGATTTTCACGCACGAACAATTTTCAAAGTTACCAAACTGAAACTAATACTAATTCATATCGTTGACTCGATGAAAAAATTGCTCTAGCATAAATGACATTTTCATGAAAGGACTTAAATACCGAAAGGTCAAATACGAAAATAAATAAGACTTTTTTCCCTGATCGAAGCCTCGTACGCGTAGCAAATCGAAAATGCCTCCTCCGCTAGACGTTATTACCAATTCGACTGGAATTTGCATCCCCCGTTTCCTTAAGCCTATTATTTGCACCATTTGATCTTCATGAGCGTCAACATTGGACTAACGTACCGAACATGCACGCATCAAAAGCGATTTTCCCTCGGAACGATTCAAGATTATCGATTCCGCATTAACGTTTAGCAATCCCCTCGGAAGAATCGGGATTTCGATCTTTATAACTCGCGAGGATTTGCAAGTTTTATGTACGATCGTGTATAAGTTGATTCTTTGAGATTGCGACTGTATGCTGTATTAGAGGATTCTTGAAAATTGAATTTTCAATAGCGGTTTTTTCAAAAGTATTAGATTTTTTCTTTAGTTTGTATTAATAAATTGCTGATGCTTTTAGATTTTTGAATTGAATCGTTTCAATTTAATTTGTGCGTTATTTAAAACGAATTCGACCTCTGTCAAACGGTTAAAAACTTCAATTTCGTCGATGTACTTCGGTACGGCGATTTAGCTCGAACGCCTCGTTTTAATACTACGTAAACGTATATTTTTTGGTAGTTGGACTTGTTTAAAAAAAGTACACCATCGAATCGAGTTTTTTGCTAAAAGTTTTCCTCACCTTAATTGAATACGTTTTTTCGATTCAGTCGCGCGCGTTTTTGCGAAATTGAAAACTACGCTCTCAACTATAGAGACTTTACCGCTTTCTTTTCCGACGCCTTCGAAAATTTTCAATCAAAAGTAATCCAATTACGGCGAATCGAACGATAAAGATTCGGTTCGACAATCCTTATCCATTTTTTAGTGAAGATATAATTTGAAACTGTTCAACTTCTAAAAGTTTCGATTCCTTAAAGATTTATGGTGAAATGTGGAAAATATGCTGATCGTGCTTAAATGAGATGTAGTGACGTTTAATGAAATGAAAATTACTATTGGTAGTCATTTTTCTTAGATATCAATATAAAAAATAATGAAATTTTCGCAGTTGTAAAAACCAGCTGTGACACGTTTCCTTCCATATATATATTTCCTTGCGTAAAAAAATTCGAGACACGCTCTTCTGTGAGTCTCGCCTAATTTGTATCAGATTAAGCGCAAAGCCACGGCCCCAAAGGGTTAAGGGGGACCTCAGGGCCTTACGTTTTCAACGGCCAAGTTAAAATTCCGTAAGCGAGCTTCGGTTACGTGCTTTTTTACATTAACGACTCGAAAATTAGCCGATCCGAAGCGACGGTCATTTGTAGCACGTAGATGTATTGTGTGTAGACCTTTGTTGGTACAGGGTGGTCTGAAAACGAGAGCTTGAATGATGCTTAAGTGAGCTTTTTCATATATTAGAATGAGCTTTTGTTTCGAGTTGGAAAAGCGTGCAGGTTAATGAGCGTTAATTAAAGACACGCAAAATTATTTCGCTTTGAGTATATAATAATAATATAATTCCAGTAACGATGAAATTATATTATTAAATAAAAATCACCATCGTTATTATTTTATACAGATTATTTAAATTAAAAAAATTCTGTTTCACTATTTAAAGTTTATTATAATACAAATTTCAATAAGTATTTGAAGATTAATTTAACATTAAAAAACATTAATATCTGTCGCTAAATTATATAAAAAATTAACAGAATATATATCATGTACTATATATATACCGCTTAACGTTTACTATCATTATCAGTAAATAGCCCAAATTCAAAAAAAGTTCGGTAATTCACTAGTAAATTTTCATTATTCAGCAATTTTCAATTTTGTAAATAAAATATTTGGTAAAACTGACATCCCTTATCAGTACGATCAATTATACATAGCATTAGTGGATTATCAGTGGGTGAGTGAATAGAGAATAAGTTTATTAGTGGATTGAATTAGCGGATTCATATAATTCATAAAATATTAAAAAAAAAAATTACTCAAGTTCTGAACCATTCTTTTGACTCCTCAACTTCTCGCCCACCCTTCCCTTTTCTCTTTTAAAAACAAGCAGGAAGGACACGTCCATCCTGCAATAGGTACCTCAGGAGGTTCCTTCGCCACAACAGATGCCGTTTATCGCATCCGCAACAAAACACCATTATGAAAATCGAATTAGCAACGCGCAAGATATCCGTCCGACGCTTTTTCCAACACCGGATCGTTTCACACTTCGGCCGCAGTAATTGGGTTATTTATTATTGCCGAAAAAAATCAAAAAGACCGAAAAACTCGCGCCCTACGGGTTCGGGGGGGCAATAAAGAGGGAGCGCGTTCAATTTTATCGGGTTTTATTGGGGGTGGATGGGTTTTTTTTTGTTTTTGGCGCGTTTTTGTCCGAAAAGGTTCATAAATCGTGGACGCTCGTACATACTCGTTCATCGTCGGACAATAACGCTCGGAATCGAACGTGTTAATTTATCTCATTTGGGTTATTGTATTGTCGTTTTCATGCTTTCGCTGCGCCAAAGCAATTTGTCAATTGATGATTTATGGCCGCTTTTTGTGCCCGCCTTTTTTTCGGACAATTATCGCTTTATTGTACGTTCGAAGAATGGAAATATTTTAAATGGTTGTAAATGGATTATTATTGGTGGGCGTATGTGTAATATGGAATAATATATAACGTGAGTTATGATAATAAAATATGGTCATAGAAAAAATAGTGTGGATAGATTAATTGATTAAAAAAATATATACTTTTATGAATTTTGATTCATTTAAAAATTTTATGCAATAATAAATCTTTTTGATTGTTAAAGTAACGGCTCTCTTAAAGAGATTTAATACCCGAGTTGCTGTTAAATAACGTTCCTAAACTTGTAAATTGAATTGGATTAGACGTAAATCGAATTCGATTTGATCAACTCTAACCCACACTTATATATAGGACCATATAATTAAATTTGAATTCAAACTAAATATACGAACACAAACAACAAATATATACCCAAACCCTTAAAACTCAATAAAAAAAAACCATCCCATTACACAAAATCGAACATCCGAAAAATTCTCCGAAAGTCTCCCCAATTTAAAATTCAAACACCACTTTCGCGCCGATCGATTACCGAACGTCTCGAATTCCTTTCCCGGAGCAATTAAACGCGCTTTTCCCTTTTCAGGAGACAACACAAACACGGAACCTTTGTCTCCGTGTTGCTTAATTTCTCGGCTTATCGGCTTATTGGACGTCGATCTCGTCCCTTCTGCGCGATTAATCTTGCTGACCGACAGATTGCGACTTGTTAAAGGCCCGACCTTTGCCTCCGGTTTATTTCTCTTTTTTCAGCTTTTTTCAGCGACACAAATCGTTCGATTATCCCCGGCGGGTACGTGACACGGTTTCGCTAATTCGGAAAGGGCGGTGTGGGTGTAAGGGAGTCATTAACGTCAGTAAGGGCGTCGCCCCAGAAGGGCATTATCTCGGCACGAGTTCACATCGCGGGATGTAAGGTTCGGCGTTTGAGGAGTAATAAAATTATCGGAATTGACGAATTATCGATTCAGTCGGCGGCGTGAAATTGGACGGATTTTCGGGGGGCTGAACTGACGATAAGGTTGAGAAATTGTGGATAATTCTCGTCGCGGATTTTTTTTTTGTTTTTTGAGGATGATGGTTCGTTTTTGGGTGTGTTGTTGGTGTAATGGAATTTGGTTGATTTGGAATCATAGAGAGAATTTTTGGACCTTGGGAAAGAAATTCTAGATTTTTTGGGAGTTTCTAACATTTTTTTAAAAGACTGAAACATTACAAAAGATAATTCTCAGTACTGAAGTTAAGATAAATAATTATCATCCCCTCCTTCCAGGTTTACAAAAACGTATTTGGGCTATTCTCTTTTTTTAAGAATTTATTTTCATTTTTTTTACGTGAAGCTGGAGGAGGGGGAGGGGTGGTTATAAATCTAATTCTTATAAAACAAAATATTTTCTTTTTCTAAAGTTTCTATGAAATTTTTTTGTATATTTTCCAAAAACTAACTTTTTCATAAAAAAAACAATAAAATTTGCAAAATCGGTCACGGGTTCTTAAAATATTTCAGGCCCTAGGAATTTACCCCTTTCTGAACCCCCCTATTTTTCATACATATTATAGAAAAGGAGATTGTGTTGACTTGTTTGAATATACGAAATTGATATGATTTGAGTCATTAAATAGGATCCTTTTTTCGTGATTAATTAATCAAAATTTTACATGATACATTTGATTTAATTAAAGAAAACCCTTGTTTACCACAATTTTTTCATACTGTTGTATCTTAATCAACGGAGAATCTGTTATTACAAATTCAAACCCTATTTACTTATTCCATTCCCGACCTATTTTTATAACGGAACACAATGATGAACGATAACCTGAAAAGAGGTAAAAGAATTTTTCAATACCCTCATTTTAATAAAATCCAACAATCAGTAAAACGCTTTATTTTGTAACACACATTAAGACTATATTTGGTTACACATATGCTCACATTTTGCGGATTTACGTATTTGCATACAAGTGTTTGATTTCCGAACATGCTGATGTAAACAAGAATATGCAATTTCTGTGTATAATTGAACATTGCTCATATCAATGTGTACTCACTTTGTGATATAAATACATTCGTTGATTTAACGAATTTATTAAAAGTGACCTAAATATGTTGAATTATAAAAAAATGAATATTCTTTGAAGTCAAATTATCATTCATATTTTTTTTACACTTAAAATACAACCGTTGAAAAGTGTTATTAAGTCCGTTGTTGTAGTTATTAATTGAATAAAATCTATTTTTCAATTTAACTTTGATAATTTCAAATGGTCATTTTACATATGTATGATTAATCACATTTTTAATACAACAATCTGAAAGTAGATACCATGTAGATACAATATTAGTGTAATTTTAAAAATTTATCATTTGATGTGAAATGAAAATGGGTTTAAAACACTTTGTTTTCTTAGAAAATTGTTATTATATTCAAATGGACCTTCATGTACATATTTCCAGAAAAAAATCAAAACAAAAGTTGAGACAGTAAATAGAATATCTCTAACAATCCGTACACATCATTTCCGAAAAACTGTTATTGTAAGTACATGCAAATAGAGCCCAATAGTCAACCTCGCCTTCAGCCCCTGAAAACCACTTTCACGCCACTCGTACGCAGCAGAATAGGTTTTTTTTTCAGGTGTCGACGAGTCAAGGATTGCGGTCGTGTTTTATGCCTTGCTGTAAATATACCTCGAACATAACAAACAGGGTACATATTCGCTAAACCTCTCCTCGAGCGCTCGCAGTAATGGAAAGTTCAACCTTCCGAGAATTCGGCACTCTGCGCTTACACGGTTTATATCGCGATATGTGTGTATGTGTTTTTTTTTTGTATATTTCTAAAGTAGGATTATAAGCGATTGTCCTCGTCCGAAGGGTTTGACGTTGGTCCTTGCGTGGATCCTTTGGCATAATGCTTTGTCGTGCGAAAGCAACACCTGCTCGCCGTCGGTTTTGTGTACGCCGTTACTGTGCTGTTTTAATAATGCGAATTCATGAATGGTGTGTATGTTATAATAAGGGGGTTGTTGTTCAATTTGAAATATGCGGAGGTGAATTAAGTGAATCTTTCAATTTGTATTTCTGGTAATTTAAGCCTCTTAAGCTCTTTAAATTTGAGTAATAAACAATCGTACTGAAAATTGTTTGAAATTAATTTTTAATATTTTTTTTCGGAAACGAATATATTTATTTTTAATATAGTTCTAAGAGGATATTTAAAAATTGACCTGTTATATTTTACAATTCAAAATGAAAAATTCATTTTATGTGTTAAATATGAAAAAATTCACTCAAACAATATTATATTTCTATCATTGATACATTTATTCGTATCTTTAAAGCCCTAAAAATTTTCATTTCACTGTGAAAAATAATTTCAGTAAACTTGGTAAGCTTCGTCTTCGAAATTTTAGATGGTTTTTCCGAGAAAAACCGCAAAACGAATCATCACCACTTTGAGCTGAAGAAAAAAAAGCGACTTAAATAATACATTTCGCGCGATTTGTTTGAATGCGTAACGTTCGCTCCACTTTCCCTATATGTTTAAGCACATTAATTTTGTATATTACGCCCGTCCTCATTTCCTGCCGAAAAAGGCTATTTATTCCAGAGGCGCTTCCAGTAATATGTTGCTAGTTTTTCTTTCTGGCATTTTTTGTGCCACAATATTTTCTATTTTTTTGTATTTCTGCTCCTTGACACGGATTCTAAGCGAGCGGTTTTGCAAAGTTTCTGTAATGACCGTATTTTTTCCTTCTTGTTCCTCACATACGGTGCTTTTATTTCACAAAAAAAATATTATATTTTTCTAAGACATTTTTTTCGGAATAGATAGATACGTGATGGTTTAAATATTCAAAATGTTCTCAGACCAGACAAGACGTTTGGGTCTATTTTTATATGTTGCGAGAATACTAAGTGCGAATATCGAATGTCGTTATGACATATTTTTTTTGTAATATTTTCGTTTTATCTTGGTTTCTATTATTTTGATCATTCTAGAGCTTTCGCAGGCATGCCGATAAAATGAAAGGATTATTCGACCATAAAAAGGCGATTTAGTGCAAAATGAAAGCAATAAAATACGTAAGAGTGAGCGTTTTTGTGGAATTCGCGATTCGAAACTATTTCTGAGGTGAGGCGATATTATCAATAATAAAAAATAAACACAATAAACCGTTGCGGTCGAATACTTTTGATGGTTTCCTAACTAAAAAAAAGACTTGAGAACATATTTCTTGTTACTTGATCAAAAATTTTATTTTCGTTGTGTTTTACGAAGATATAGTTATTAATATAAAATATTTATTATATTATGATACTAGTATAATACATTACTGGATAAAAATGTTATTAATAGCTTATCTTCAAAAAGTTTGAATTAACAAAAAATAAGTTCGTTAATCAAAGTTATTAACGGATTATGTAAGGAAAAATACTTTGTAAAATTATTCTTCATAAATATGAAATATTTTATTACAAAATTGAGATTATAAGAGCCACATTCTTCTCCACCCGAAAATCCTCCGATACTCGATTGTTATTTTTTAATTAAAATTTTTGGGTCCCGAATTGATTTCGTACATACTTTTCGGGCGATAAACTTTCGCGTGAGGCTTTTACTAAAAGAAAAATATTTTCAGGTGAGATCGGATAAAGTGGCCGTCGCGTTTGAAAAAATACGCGTTTTCCCCATACACAACAAAACAACAATTTCGCAATTAAAACGGCTCTGGTTTATTGAAATTTCCGCATCGCGCACGACGCCGTTTCGCGATTATTTACGTCATTATGCTTTCGCTTTCGTAATCTTCAGCATTCGATCAAATTAAAAACACATAAATCACGTTTTTTCCATTTGAAAATCATCACGCTATAAAGTTTCCGAAGACATCGCGGTCAGTCAGGAGCGTTGCGTGACAAAGCAACGAATCGATACACGTTCCTTTTGACAGTCACTTTAATAAATATTTTCACGTTCTGCTGAAACTTTTCATAACGAATTTCATAATAGAATATCGAGCTAAACAAGCCGCGCCGCGAAAATAAATAAATAAACGAAATTGTCACCTCGGAAAATGCGGCGAAAATCTCGGCGAAGTTTCGTTTTGGAATTTTTTCCTTCGCACACAAAAGCGAATCGTCCCACGATTGCGCATTTTTTTATATCGTTTTATTCGTCCGACCCACTTTGTCATTTTTATTTTAATATACGTCAGTCCTTTTTTCGGTTAGAAATGGCTCGAAACAAAACAAACGCGACTTGATGGATTGCCTGAAAAAAAAACTTTTTACCGCCCATATAAACATTGCGAGAATTATGCAAGTAAGCTTAGCATTGTACCGAATGAATCTTTGTATTTCGCGGGAAATTTCATTGGGACAAAGTTGCATTTTTCCCCTTGTACAGTCTAATATTAAAAGCGTTGTTTTCGAGTCCACAGTTGCCGAACTTCATCTGAAATTCCATACATGAGATATTGCCGGGTATGAAAAATTAATAAAATGCGGCGGCCCGCCGTTGGACTCGACGAATTTCGAAACTCATCTGAAACTTTACGTAAAAGTATTTTATTATTGAAAGTTGGATATAATGTTATACGGTCAGTTGGTCACGAATCGAAGTCGTAAAGTTTCGACCCTTCATTTTGCCGTTTATGCGATCCAATATTCATAAAAATATATCGTAGGTACAGTAGACTCGACATTATCAAAATTTATTCCGATCGAGATTACGTAAACAATATTTTACAGAGAGTATATTTTCAATATATGCACATACCGTACAAATATTATTTATGAGTTCAAATCTTCTGTGTTATAAATCATTATATATTATATTATATAATATAAAACAGTTAACATTCTTCTAACATACAGCGCTTCTTACCAATCACTTAAATTAAGTAACATGTAATGTGGTCATTATATATATAGATGATTTTATATTTGCTATTAAACCGAAACATTTGATTTCATTTAATTTGTGTTAAATTTTTTGAAAATTATTTTTCTTTTTTGATGATACGAAAATATTTGTGATTATATCATTTCTTTGTATATACTTATGATTATGATAGTATTTTTATAGAATTTTTATGATGTAAATAAAAAAAATTTCTATCGTGTATGTAATTATATGGTAATAAAGAAAAATTCACTTTTAAAGTAGCGAACTATTAAAAAGCACTTCTAACCAAAAGGTTCTAAACCAATCTTGTACTAACTGTACTCAATATCACTCAATTATATTGATTGATAAAATCAATAAAATCATTAAAAATTAAAAAAAATACATTTAATTACACCCTTATTTATAAACAGATATAAAAAAAAAACATCCTCATCACTAGAAGCGACTCAATCCAATCACAAGGCCCAACAAGCGCAAATCAAACCCGATTCACGCCCCCAAAAAAGCAACAACTCTACCGCGAACCCCCACAATTTCGAAAAGAGCCGATTCAGCCTGAAACACAAAACGAATAATCAATTTTTCAAACGGGCAAGGAAACCTCAAAGCTTTGACTCCGCTCGGAATCAACAAGGCCTGTGTGAATAACGCAAAGGCCGCGGCGGCCGCAATTACGTACCCCGTAATTAATATTGATTCCGTTCGGTCGTATGTACGATGACCCGTAGACAATTAAACATACATAGATCCTTTCGTGGATCGTATAGAAGGCTCGTGTCGGTTACAAAGGATATGCGAGTTCGGGTATTAATTCCGCGTCGCGTAAACGGGAGTGCGGTCGATGCATATTTGATCTGGTAGAGATTTTGTGTGTGTGTGTATTTTGGATGTTTGTATTTATGTTTGTTTGTGATATTGGGGAGAGTTGGTTGAATTTTTTTTGGGTTAAATCGGCTTTGCATGGTTAATGGGAAGTAGGTTGAATTTTCTTGGATTAAGAAAATGATGGGTTTTTTTGGTGAATCGATTCGAGTTGTTAATGAGAGTGATTTCTTTTCAATGTATTCTTTTTTTGATAGACACGGGCTTAAAGAAAAAATAATATTTTTTTAAATGAAAATTATTAAGTGGAATGTCAAGACGATATTTAAATTAAATTTTTCCGCGTACGGAATATATAAAAAATTCTTATTTAATATTTCAATGTTAAATCTTCGTTAAAAATTAATCTGACATGAAAAATAATAATCAGCTTTCGTTTCATACAAACTTGATAAATTCATTATCAATTCAATTTCGGTAAAATATTGTTTTTAGATGGTTCAGATTAATACAAAATACTAAAAGATCATAGAATTAGTCGAGTTTCCTCCCTATACGTTTATAAGTGACGCGTGTCGATGTCAAGATAAACGCCGACCTTTGCGATAATGTCTAGGATCTATGTCACTCAATATATTACATTTACATCAAGATTCGAATTTCGACCTTTCCATTTACAGAAATATTGTGTCTTTTTTTCGCAGTATTAAACTTCACATCGATCAATTTGATCGATCTAATCAACACATCTCTTTGAACATTTCCGGTGGACAGATAACACTGATCCCGCTCGATATCTTATATAAATTGATTATACCGAGCTTTCCGCGTACGAAGCCTTTTTCAGAATGCGAATAAATATTTAGTTCTGTCCTTCGAAGGTTTAATACTATTATCCTAGTTTTTTGTATCCAGGCGAGCTCTCGAGGCACTCCTAAAACCGAAGTTAGGGCATCGATAAAAGCTCTTCCGCCAGCATTACGATCAATTGTGTCAACACTGTCCGGCCTTTAGCCTTTTAAAGCCTATTCGCTTGTTGGCAGTGAAACGCAAAAACAAGTGGCCGATCTTCCACTATAAGCACTTGCTGTAATACAAAGTAATACTTGTAGATGCACGAAGGGAACGTCGAGAGGAAGGCTTTGCACTCGCGAGGATTACAATCTAATTGGAATGTATTGTCGATGGTTTGTCTGCAGCTGGTGACCACTTTGACTATCAGTTGTTATGTTGAATGTTTGTTGCAGGTTATCTCAATATTTTTTAAAACAGAAGATGTAGATTGTAAAAAGGTCATCGAAATTTCATATAAAATAAAACTTACGAAGGACTGATTTTATCTTTGAAATAAAATATTAATTAAGCGTTTTATAAGATCGTAAATAATATTATGAAGTTTAAAAATAATTTTTAATACAGAATAATGTTAGTAAAGTAATATATTTTTATATAATATAAATTAAAGTTCAATCCATTTAAATTGGTTGTGATTAATCTTTTTTTGTAATTTTCATAAAATTGAATGTATTGCTGTGTGAAAATAAATATTTTTCTAAGAACTTTTGAATTCATCATGTTTATTTTAAGCAAGAATGAATAAAAGATAAGCTAGTCAGATTAGCATGAACTGTAAAACTTAATCCATCACAAAATTAAGCCAACCCAATTCAGCTATATTAATTACAAAAAGCATATTAGATGCATGCAAGTTTTCACAACAATTTCTTTATCCACATTGAAAAATCACCTCGAATATTTTGAAGAACATCACACAATAAAATCTAGTTCACTCAGAACTAAAATAGACACACAAAAACAGGTCACACAATCGAACAAAGTATTTTATTCACCAACCCTTCTATTCACGAATAGACCAAAACGATTAAATTAAACATCCAATCAACAAAGCAGCACGAACCGTTTTATTTCAGCGTAATCAACACGAAATTAATAAACCTTAAATTCTAAAATCAAACACAATCCAAAAAGACTTAAATCCCGCTACCAACCAGACCGCAACTAATACTTTAATCTCGCGATAAACACGCCCAGAAAATTAATAAATCACTGAAATCCAGATTTCCAAGCGGACAAAAGGCACTCAACCTCAACACTACTATAAAATTATACTATTCCTGTGGCCAATGCCAGTCGAATACGATCTTTTATGCAAGTTTCCGTACAACGGCCGACATCTGTTACCCGGCCGATTTAAATATTCAGATTTGGCCGCATACACGATACGAGAGAGCCGGTGTCCTTTCAGCTGAAACGTCTTCTTGTTTCGCAAAGTCGTCTGCTACCTTTTGCTGACCTTTTTTGCTTTTTTCTGTGGTTTTTTACCCGCAGGCCGTGGGAGGAATTCGCATGTGTGTACTCGAAAGTACGTAGTCTTGTGTAATTTCATGTTTTTTGATGTGTATGTTTGTAGTACGGGATGTATTTGCTTTTGAATTTAAATTAATGGTGGTGAAAGTTTTGCGTTTTACAATTTCGTAATTAGTGTCGTCTGGAGCAGTTATGGTACTTAAACATGGTTATTTGCAAATATTTTAATGATATATTTGATGGAGAAATATTTTTAAAAAATTTACAGGATCTTTTTTTTCACGAATAGATCATCTACTTATTGATGAAGTTACATGTTTATTTTTAATATTAATACAAGACACGTGCATATACCATTATTATTAATAAATTTGGTAAAAGATAATTGCAATATTGCAAATATTGGAAATCATCGTTTTATAACCACAAAACAATTCTTTTATATTTAGATGAATGTGTTGAATTTTTAATACAAAATGAATCTGTCCCTGTTCAAAATGGAGAGAACTATGTTAACTATCGAGCGACGCATTAAAAGTTTCGCCAAATGGATTTTGCGCAGAGTGCAAAAAAGGAACAACTCCCCGGTACGGAAAGAATTCGAATACATCAAAAAATATAATAAAACACACAAGAAGGTAAAAAGTGTATAAATACGTTCGCCGCTAATGCAAATCCGTTCGTGGAAATTAAAATGTATACACGCCCCTTAGCGTGTAGCTGAATCCGACGGAAAGTTTGAAAAGTGCTCTTTTCCGGCCCGAAAGAAGCGAAAAGTAAGGAAAAAAAAAATAAAATAAAAGGGAAGAATGAGTCGAAGGCAAGAGCGGAGGAAGAAAAAAACTGTTCGGAAAGAAAATTCGTTTCATCTGCATTTTCCGGCCGGCCGTTACGTTCCGCTCGCTTTGGGAAATTCTCGAACGCCTCTATTTGGACGTTACGTGGAAAATTCGATGGTAATGTGCCGTTTTTTACATTTTTACAAGTTTCGGTTTGAAAAATCATTTTTTAAAAGTATTTTATTTAATATTTTTAATTTAAACTTTCTTTCGTAAAACCCATTTGATATATAAAAATTCCGTAAACAATAAAATGATAAATAAATTTGCCTTAACAAAACTAATTCATCAACGGATGCATAATTTGAAGAGTAACGTATAAACTTCCATTTTAATATTTATAATATAATACATACCCGAAATTATACAAATTTCAAATATTATACGTTCAAACTTTTCATCAAAAATTTCAATTAAGAAAAAAATTCTTCCGCAAAATGTTGAAAAAATCATGAAATAATAAATAAAACATGTATTTTTTCACCTTAAATATCTATCGAGCAAATAAATAAGGTTTCATAGTCCTTGAACTTATCGAGATCAAGCTTCTCATAACACATGTCGAATATTGGAAAAGTTTCGTATTGAATTAAATATCGCTCAGCTTCTTCATCGAAAAAAAATTATATATTAACAAACACAAAAAATACACGATATAGCAAAGCATAAAAATAAACAAATACAAAAAAATAACACACCGTTGCGGAGAAGGCTTACGTGTACTTTGTTAGCAATTTAAACTTTGCGAATCGTCGGTCTGCAAACAGAACGAGGTAAGCCAAAAACGCTTTTCCCTTTGACGGAACCTCTTTACAGAGCGTGTAGCGTTCGAATCGAACCGCATTTAAACATTCGCAAAGTGTGCGATTTAATTATGTATCACGACGCGCTTTTCCGGGCCTCCGAGGCTCAAAACCGGAGTTTTCCCGATTCGAAACCGGGGTTCGGAACGTTCGGAGTTGAGGGCGAAGTTTCGAGTTCGTTCGAGATTTGACTTGAATACAGTCGATGGATGATTTCGCTTTTTTATGTTCGAAGTCGAGTGAGCTTGAAATAAATATCGGTTATTCACATTGAGAGTCAGTTAATACGTTTTTAATTTATGCTAATTGTTTTACAATCCGACTTTCGTCTTCGGAATTTAATGCTTTAAACTACCAAATTTTATCTGTAACTCAATTGTGAAAGAGACTTCGTATCTCCGCCGAGTAATTTAATTTATAAAGGTACAACAATACAGCGCCTATACACGGTCGTTTTTAAAAATTTTCGAGGAAAATATCCGAAACACGATATAATTCGCATTATCTGAGTCAAAATTTTAATATTTCTAAAGTTTGGAGAGAACTCGGAAAGAGTCGGTTTGGTTTTTTTTTGCGCTGCGGGCGACGCATTTGACACTTTCGACGTATTTCACGTTCGCCCTTTTTGCCGTGCAAAAAGGCTTCCACTTCGAAATTTGCTCGCAAATATAAGCGTACGTATACAACCTTATCGCGATCACTCCAACGAAGAGGCTGTCTTGATAAAAAATTTGCGATAAGTTTGAAATTCAAAATCGCAAAAAAAAAAAGGGAAAACACGTCCCTTAAAGATTTACTCGCATATAGAGGCTCAGCGATTTATTTTTCTATCAAAAATTTCTCGCGAAAAGTTTAAACCCGGAATCTTATTAAAAAGTGAAATATGCTAAGTTTATTCATGTTTTTTTCGAGGATTTCAATATATTCATAATGACCTATGTATGAAATTTACACGACCACGTCCTCTAGTACATTCTCCGTCGTCGACACGTACGATATGTAAATTGTCGCGTAATTAATTCAAAATTGACGAAACGTTATGCTAATTATTCTATGAAACGCGAACGCACAAATAGGACCACGTACTATTACCGAATCACTACAGCCGTATAATGAAATATTCGGGAACAATCCCTATCGGAAAACTTGCCGGCATTACATAAAATCACACACATTACACATGATATAAAACGCGGGACGTACAAGTAGGTCGTATATAAATTGTGTTTTATACGATGACATATAAGGGACACGTGTTTTGCATATGTGCGAGCCTAAAAATAATGCTTGCTTTTACGCGGGTGTACCCTCGGAGATCTCTTCCCTCGTCTCTAAAAGGATATACTTTCTGAAAAACCGTCTCTACGCTTTTCCCACACGTCCACGTGTACTGTATATGTATCGTCTATGCACAAAGCGTATAAAATAAGCTTCAGGTGTGCGAAACCGAAAATTTATGCAGTGATTGAGAAAATTCATGCTAGTTTTTCTCTCGATTGAAAAACATTGATTGATTCTAAATAAACAAAGGTTTTCCATTTTGATTTAAGCAGCAGCAATGGAGATTGGAGTTCTTTTATGTTATATGTTTTTTTTTTTGGCAATATTTATTTTCTATAGAAATTCTTTTGTTCAATCGTTTATTTTCGCAGTAGCGGCAATAGATAGAGTCGACTTCTAATAAATCACAATTTATAACGATAATTCTTATTCGAATACGAAAACTTCTGGATTGTTATATTCATTATACGGCAAAAAGTTGATTTATGAGAGCGAACATGCAATCAATTATTTGCGAATGTCTCAATAATATTCTATCTCGTTGTTCCATTATTTATAGTCGAACGTAAAGTATAATCTAGTTAATCTCGACTAATTCGGTCAAAATTACAAATCCGCATTAGATCAATTTAAGCGATCATACTCAATGAAATTTAAAACCGCCATTAATTTTTATAATCTCATTTTCGAATAGTCTATTACAAATTCGAATCAACGAGACTCGAGCGTACGCAGAAATTTGACGTATAATTTATGCCGTACAGAAAAAATCTTGTTTCGATGTTGTTTACATAAAAAATTCGTTTTCGCTTACCTCCCAGTGGACTTTGCAAATTTTATAAATTAAAAAGTTTGACATCTTGGGCGGCAGGATCCCGCAGGAAATCAGTCGAAGCATCGTCACGAAGGCGTTGATCCTTTGCGAAACCAATATGCCGGCAGCTTTGCGAAGTACTTTAGATGTCACATACGATATCAAATGTATCAAATATATCATATGTTTACAAAAAAAATATTATTTTGTTGCTTAACGTATTTTCAGAAAATATATGCTAATTTTTTGTATATATTTATGGCAGGTTTTTACATAGATTCGATGAAATCAAACTTTAGCTTTTAATTTTTTTTTATATATCTTATTAATTTTCTTTTGGAAGGTCAACATTTATCATATTATATAATGAGTGGTGCTTATTTTATAGACAATATTAAAAAGAGATTGTTATTGTATTATTAGATTCTTTGAAAAATTCAAAGTAATCTAATATTTTATTATGATCGTTCCAGATATGAAATTTTCATTCAAAATTTTCCATTCATATTGATGAAAATTTGTAATTGGAGACTAATTAAGCGCGTTAATAAATAAACAGAAAACCCGAACATGAATAATTCACGTGGTCCAAAATCAAAAATATTTAATCCGACCTGGAAAAACTCGCACGAAATCATCGACATACAAAATTCATAACGAATTCGTACAAACTCATAAATATAAACGAGAACATCTCGATTATGAACAAACAGGTTTCATAATAATTATTCGCAGCGCAAATTTTAATTGATCATTATTTTGTACGTAATACAACATGAAATTCAGTGCATTTGAATACAAAACAAGTGCATTCGTTTGTACATTTCACAATGAATGAAACATGTTCGATATTTTGTGAAAGAAGAGCTTTTATTATATTTTATAAGGTATCGACATTTGCATGAATTCAAAAGAATTCTAGAAAAATTTTATGAAGATTTCAAAAGAATTGAAATGTTTGCATCTAAAAAAACTATATATTATATCATCGTTCTTTTTCATTATTATTGTATGTAGGTTTACAATTTTTCTATATAAAAAATAGGGAACAATAAAAATTTCTTATAGTATGAAACGTAATCTTAATTTAGTTAGATACAATATAATATTATTACTAAAAAAAGATTGGAAATTAATAATTTATGACTTTTTCAATCCCTTCTGTCTTTCAATAGCTATCCTGTATAATATACGGATAGTATTATATCGTATATGAATATGTTAAGTATTTTAAACTTAAAACAGATTTATGAAATATAATAAAAAAATAAATTAATAAACAATGTCATTCAGAATTAAAAAAGAAAATAGAAGAAATCTTCATCCAATAATATAATAATTGGTAAACGTTTGTGTATGATGATGTTGACTATCGATAGTTTCCGACGCAAAAACTGTCCATTTAGTACGCAATAATCCTATATATAAAAAGAGTTCAATTTCGAATTTGGAATTTAAACTTGTATCGGATAATGCATTCAGCTGAAGCGAGACCACCCTTAAACTAAACAACAAAAGCTAATTACGGAATAATTCCGCACTCGGCGCGCGAACTATACCGTTTTGCGAACTTTGTTCTTAATTATCGCCGGGTTAAAAACGCCGTAGCCAAAATTCGGAGTAATTAGCGGCAAATTCGTTAATTATTATTAGTATGTGAGGGAGTTCTAGCTCTGTGATATGTTTATGAAAACGTGCGTTCGTGACGTCCGCGTAATTCGCGTAATAGACGTTAACTTTGAGGGAATTTCTCATTTTGCGCGGCGTTAAGCATTCGGTATATATAATTTTCTATTCGAGTTTAAACTTATTTTTTGATTGAATTTCGGTCAGGCCCTTGAATTTTGTACGGTTTATTTTTGCTGTGAATTTGCATGTATAATAAATTCGCGTTGTTTTATATAATAGGAAATATTGTTTTGTAATAAACAACGTTTTTCAATGATGATGTGAATTCTTATTTTCTTTCGTGAAAACATAATACACAAAAAAAATTCTTAAGTAATTTTTAATGTTTTACTCCCACGCTATTTCAACAACAAATTTTAATTCCATACTCTTCCACATAAAAAAAACATTCCTAGGACAGAAAAAATATACAAGAAGAAAGATTTCACGAAAAAAAACTTGACGTAAAATAAAATTTTACACTTATTTGTATACTAAACGCGAGCTTTGCACCGCAGCGTACCTTAGTTACATAAATTTTCCGCGCCGCAACCACTCTCCCCAAAAGCTTATATCAATTTTCCTTTTACGCATTTATTTATTTTACCCTTATTTTATTTCACTTCTTCCTTTTTATTTCCACAGTAAGAAACGGCTCGACAATTATGCGAATGTCAGAGTCAGCGATAGCTGGAAGCCGCACGAAACTCGGCCACCGTTTCTCTAAACCCAGTACCAAAATAATTTAAATTTCAAATATATAAAACAAAATTCAACATTAATTACATTCATCGGATTGAATATAAAATAAAAAATAAATAAATCATTTAAGATTCACCTTTGAATGTGAAGTTAAATACTTGTGATCCAACCCCGTTTCCTCGTATATAAATACTCAATTCGTTGCTATTGAAGGGGCTGAAAAACCTCCAGGACCCTTCTCTGATTTCGCAGGACCTCCCCGGTCCATACCCCGGACTTCAGCAAAAGCTATTAAAATGTTAAGAACAATTTTCCAAGCGAACCTGATGGGGCTTTGGGTAACGACGTGGAACGGCGGGGAAACAAAAGTGGATATTCCCGCGGGTACACTGAGGACGCGATATAATTGTGGGGATTATATGCGATTGTCAAAGCCGGTCGTGTTCCGATTCATATGCAAATATTATATGTGGATATAGTATAATGGGAGAGCCTTCTGTGTTCTTCGCGATGTTCAGACTTCGAGACGAGTATTCTTTTCGTGGATAACGAGGCTGTACAAGTTCTGGAGTGGTTCAAAGTTGGAGTGTGCAATTGTGCTGGATTTAAATCACAGACGGTTGTTAGTCGGCCGCGATTTGATTTGATTAATGTGTGTGAATATGGTGAATGATTAATTAATATTTTGCATTCGAATGTAGACGAATTTGAATGACTCATACGTGTAATATTTTCGTATATTTACATGATTGGTTTTTCCATTTGTCAATGTTGAACTGTGTTATTTTGTAAAATATTGTTCCACGGGTAAACGTGAAAGGAAATATTTTTGTGTATGGATTTCCAATATAATGTTTCTTCTGTTGTATAGAATGTAATTCGATATAAATTCCAAATTTAATAAATACAATCCTACAATCCTATTGTGTTGATTTTCAACTTCGTTCGAACGACAGCTTTCTTGGAACTTTCGAGAAATCAAATTTTCAGTGTCCACCAGTGCATTGTTGTTGACTTCTAACAAAGTATTCTTAAAATATTTTGATATTTCAAACACATTTTTACGTTCAATATAAGTATTTTTATCCTTTATTAATATCTAAAAATATTACATAGTACCGCAAATGCAATTACAATATAAACGAGTCGTTTGATGTAGAGCACACTCGGGAAATATGCATATATTATACTTATAGCCTTATGAGAAAACGAACTTTCACTTTTTTTACCTATTCTAAAACGGAAATTCTTTTGATGTCGCCGTTTACGTGACAAGAATTCATACAAAGAACGATAGCAGTTTTTCGATGAAAATTTTGTTCTCAGGAAAATTTAGAATGTAGCATATTCGAAATTTTTCCAGTATTTATTTGGCTTTTATATTTCGATGGCGTATGTACGAATCGGTTCGATCAAAGGTGGTTTTGCCGATAGCGCATGATAGTGAGCCTTTCTTTTCTGTTCTAGTATGAAAGGAGAAAATACTAAATATTTCCCGAAGAATTTTTCAGCTGAAACATGAGAAAACGCGCATGGCCACTTCGTATATTGCGTACGGACGCCAGCAGAAATAAACAATAGATGCATTCCCGCTTCGAAACCACTATCTGAAATTAAAATCCCTTACAATTTATCGTCCCCGTTATTTTTTTAATTCAATCCAAGTCTTAATCTTGTTTATTGTGTGAAAGAAATTCGCGTTAAAAACCGTTTTCAATTAATTAAAAATATTATTTTAGTAATTTTTTTCTAAATTTGATCAATTGAACGTTAGGTTTATTTAGATAAAATATGAACTACCACTGAAATCAATCATCATTTAATAAAAATACAATTCAGTAAAAGCAATTTTAGTTCATAATATGAGGAGACTCACATATTTTCATATAATCACGTTATTCAAACCAAAAAAACCCTTACTCATAACAGTTCGGTAATATACCGGTATTTTTTTTAATGCCGTTTTTTTTAGAAAATATCTATTCAATAAATCGGTTTTTGGAAGTGTAGTTTTCTTTTAAAAAAATTATCGATAAATGAAATTTCATTAAATCTGACGTATCGAAAAAATATATATGTTATCTACTATTATTAGTAATAAAATACATAGTCCTCAACTTACGACCGAAAAAAACAATAATAAATATTTTTCCAATTAATTACTTTTTTAAAATTGAATGATAAATCTTAAGTGGATGTGAAAAATAAATACGGAGAAATTTAGAACCGCCGAAAAAATTCATGTTAAAAAAAATGGCCGCTGCTTTTAATTTAATTAATCAAAGAATACAAAAATTTGAAATGATGGAGCCAAACAGTGAAAGATTTTCAATTGTCATTTATTTATTATTTCATTAGTAAATAGGCCCGATGTTCATAACATCGGCTGTGGTTTTGTTAGGAAACGGAAAACGATAAAATGTAAAAACCCAATTTTGTGAACCCGAAATGTCTGCCCGATTTGATTTAATTAATAAAATCAAAATAGTTCATTTGTTATTTGTTTGTGACATATAGGTAAACCCAGAGGCAGTAGGTAATAAGCATCATATTATAGGCGTTAACTGTATACGCATATAAAGACCATATTCGTGAAAAAGTCGCGAGCGTCTTCGAACAGACACACGAACACACACAGGTACACACACACACATTCGAATTACGACGGACTCGACTTACGACCAAAGTTCAGAAAAGTTTCTCCGTCTTAAGTCAAAGACTACCTTGTATTTTATAACTTAAATTAAAAAAATAATATAATTTTTACCCGATTCAGATAATCGTAAAGTTTTCAATTGGTTTTATTAAAAAAACAAATAAAATTTCTCAATTAAAAAAAAAAATGTTAATTAAAACACACACAAAAAGATTTCCCCAACAAGCTCCGCGGCGCCAAGGCCCAGTCATTACAACGCCGCATTTTCCCGCAAAGCCTCCCGACACGAACAAAACAAGAAAAACTACAATGTCACCGCGCAGCTGCTACCGCGGCCGAAAAAAATCATCGAACCAAAAACGCCAAAAAATAGAAACTTCGAGCGGCCACCATTCATCACGCATTGTTGGCCGTCGGCGCTTAGTCAGCATGAAAAATAGCGCGATGATGGCTTAGCCATTATTGTATATACGCGCGCGTTCCCGGAAAAATCCGGGAGGATCGGGAACAACGGGAAATAAATAAACGTATGCGAAAAACGCGAAACGGGCGTGGCGCCTAGGCCCACAATGGGGCCTGTGATTGATACGCCGAAACAGTTAAAGACGGCCCGCGGGACGAGATTTTCCGGGAAAAGCGCGTCCCGGGAAAACACAATGGGATAACACTATAAGAGATAACTGTGATCGATTGTTGTTCGGGTGGTTTTCGGGTGCATTAAGTTTTTTTTTTTTTTTTTGGGAAAATTTGCATTATAGTGGAAAATGTGATTGATTTTGTGTGGTTTGTTTCGTGAGGGTAATGTCACATAGTAAACGTTAGAATTTTTTGCATGGTTTCGCTCAATATAAGATTTTATTTTTATTTAAAAAATTAAACATATATTTTATGGCAAAAAATTAAATGGTCAGAACTTTAATCATGTTTTGGTTAGAATTTTAATCAAAAACGGTCAGAATAAACTAGGTTAGGTTAGGGTTCTTAATATAATACTGACCATTTAATATAAATTCTGACAAATCCAGCTGAAATTGTGACCGTTCAATATTTATTCTGACCTTTTTGATTAAAACTTTGGCTAAAATATTCTGACCAAAACATGATTAAAGTTCTGACTAGTGTCAATTAAATTCTGATAAATGGGATAAAAATTTAGACCAAAATCATACTTGAATTCTGACCATTTAAATATTGGCCATATTTTATTATGCGATCATAAAATTTAATGTGAAACATGAAACAAAATTAATATAAATTTCATTATTTTCCCGATAGTGTCTGGTCAGTACATAAAATGAAAATTTGATATAATTTATAGTTTTGAAACGGCTAATAATTAATGCAGTGCACTGAATTAACCTTTAACGAAAACTATTTTAGTGAGTAATAAATATACTTTTATTGTTCGTGTTGGGATATAAATCATTTAGTTATAGAATGAAAATTTAATATTCTCCATGAACTCTTTCGATTTATTTGTTTTTCTCGACAGTTTATAAAATATTAAAAAGTATTGCAAATAGTTTGCCGAATTAATTAATTTGATTTTGTCATAAAAGAGCTTCTATGATAAATTATCTAGTTTGAATTGCTATTTTTTAATCGCTCTAACCATAAAGATTCAAATTTAATAATTTCGAAAGATAAAGCTTTATCTTTCTCTCGACTAATCTGTAGTTATTCTGAGAGCTTTTATCTCCGAATCTTTTGACTTAAATTAACAATCATGTTATAAAACAAATTCATTTACGTCTCAGAAATAAATCAATTAATTCTTAATTTGTATAAAGCACTATTTATTCAAGAACCTTAATTGAAAACCACCCTTACATCAAGTCAAATTTTAAACGAAACTTTCATTAAGTTCAAATATGAACATTTTTAATGATAGATAACTTACTGAAATAAATTATTTTAACTTTGAAAACTTATTTTGGATCATTAAAAAGAATCAGATTTCTCATACTAATTTAAATGATTCACTTTTTCATATTTCAATTTTTTTAACCAGTACAGAACATCACACAAAAGAACACATGCAACGAGCGCAAAAATAAAAATAAAAATCCACCGTACACTTTTCCTTTTCGAGTTTATACACGACATCAAAACTCATGATTAGCGACAAAAATCAGCGCAAATATTTCCATTATAAAAATGATTTATCTCCATTACAGCTGTTCGTGCGGCTGTAACCCGCAGGGGGTTTTGCGACGGCGTAAATCACTAGTTGGGGCTCATAGTTCACTATCTAGCACTATCTATCACTATCTAACCGTACATCGAATAGATATCCATGATTTCGAATACCCCACATCAGCGATTTTAAAACTTTTCAGAACAAACCCATTTTAGGTATACTAAAACTTTTTTTGTCGATGTGAAATTTTTTTTTAAGCTTTTATATGTTTAATGATGTTTGATTTAGTTAAATACACTTTGACATAGCGATGTTATTTAGTAATGTTTAATATAATATTTTAAACTTAAAATATGTATATAATTTTCAAATAACTGAATAAATTTATTATTAATCAATACAATTCAAAAATTTTATCTATTCGAATTTAGTTGTTTTTTTTTATTGTATTTAATAATTATTTTTTTTAATCTCGTTCATAATAAACACAGTTTAAAATATTACTTAAAAGATCTACATATATATTAAAAAAAATTAATAAAAACTTGAATTCATAAATGTAATCAAATTGAAGTAATATCCAAATATATTCATATTGAATTGCTATTTATGGCGTATCTAAAACGTGGCGACCTTTAGGAAATCGCGACCCACAGGTTGAGGGTCTGTAATCCATATATATAATATAAGTGTGGGTTCACGAGCCGAGCACTAAATTTCAATTGACACCTCACAGAAGTGTACCAGCGACGACGTAGGGCAAATTGAGCCGATGCGATTCTTCCACTTGTCAGTTTGTATAACTATATCCTGGATAATATTGAAACGGAACGTATGAAAAAAGGATTTTTATCTAAGCTCGGTTCTTGTATAAATTTTGGTTGGTGTGTGTGTTTGTGTGTGTTGAGTCATTTTTTTCATTGTTCCGAAGTAAATATTCGATGAAATAAAATCGTGGGTATTATGCGGACGAGGGAGAATTTGGGTTGAGCAGTAAGGCTTACGTGGAAATCTATTGTAATATCTGTGTAGATATTCTTTTTTTAGATACGGCACGAATATTAGGGAATGAAATGACGTATTGTAGATGAAAAGGAATCAGATTAGTTTTATAATGCGGCTTTTATATCAGTTGTGTAATTTCGGCCGTTTGCTATGTCAGGGTTTTTTCAATCAAAGGAAAAATTTTATGAAAAAATATTTTGCATATTGTCAAATTATCAAAAATATTATTTTTTTTTTGTAAATAAAAAAAATATATCAATATTAGATATTTGTCCATTTTTTTGTTGTAATATATTTGTTGTATTTTTGTTCTGTATAAATAATTTTATTTGTCAGTCTTAAAAATAGTATTTGAAAATAAATTTCAAGTCAATTTACAATATTACAATTCAAAATCTGAGAATTTTTCGTTTTTTTACAATATTTACTATAGACTCATCTTGCCTTGGTCTTTTATTATTAGTAGTTATTCCACTTGGTTGAAAAGTCTTAAATTCCAAGCAAACTTTTTTCTTTGATGGTTTTTCGCTATCCAGTTTCCTTTTTTTGACTACACCTTCGATTCTCTTCAAGTTTAGAGGATCCATCTTAGCAACTTTGATATGATCCTTCAATTTTTTCTTCAGGATCGAGTCAGCTTTGATGATCTCGTACCAGCGTCGGCTGGTTCTTGAAGCAGAATACAACGATCTTCCGTCCAATAGTCTAAAGACGTGACAGATCATCTCGATGGGTAAAGTCGAAAAGTAATTCTGACGATCAGTTTCAAAAAGCGCACCAAAAACGTTAGTTAGAGTGAAGAGGGCCTCCATCTCGAAACGTAGGATTGCTGATTTCGCAAATTAGAAAATTCACGAAAGTGATGACTTTTTACCAAAAAGTCAACAGTCCGTTGACCTTTGGCGTAGCTCGCCGAAATTCTTTTATAAAATGGTATATTGAATGTGACGTAGCTCGCCGAAACCCTTTTAATAATTGGCATATTAAATATGACGTAGCTCGCCAAAACACTTATTTGTATAAATGGAATAAAACTAAAATCAATATATCGAAATAGTCAATTTTACCTACAATCTACAAATATTGAAAATAAAATAAAAATATATATTCATATTATTTTACTATTACTTTCTGAATTATCCACAAAATTCCCATATAATACAACGCTTACGGAAGAACATCAATTTCATAACTCGCTCTTGGAAAAATGACGTGTAATTACGCGCACGAATTGAACCGTCGAGTACGCTCATGCGAACTAGAAAATCCTCGGATTACGCGTCAAAACGTATTTACAAGTCCTTGACGAGAAAAATACGGAAAGACTTATGATAAATACTTAGGCAAATATACGTCCGATGGACTTCCGAAAAGTCCAACACTTTTCCTCGAGTGCCGATCTTCGAACTTCGTCAATCCCGCTTCGAATATTATTATAATACTGTTCGAGGAAATTCTGTGGTTTTCGACCGAGTTCCGCTTTAGTATTTATTTTAACTATTATATTAATAAACTAGTTTGGAAATATTATCGTAATCTATTGAATAATGCATCGATTCGAATATTAATGAAGCTATAGACAAGGTATCGACAAACTCCAGCCAGCAGGTCAATATTATTTTTTTTAAACGATAGAAATTAAATTAATTAAAATTTGAGTCATTTATAATTTCGTATCCTCAAAAAAATCACCACAGATATTTTTTTTTGAACTTATTGTTAAACTTAAGGTTCACAACAGTGTTTTGTGGATCTTGATGTAATTGAAAAAATCATTTCCATATTTCAAAATCAATTTCTCTTTATAATTGAATAGCCTCAGTTAGACCAGGGGTGGTTTTAGGTGGCGGGCTGAATAAAAAAATTTTCGAACCGATGTGAACCAGAGTCTATTAAAAAATAATTGGCCATTTTCAATTTCATTGAAATTAGTTTTTAGTTCTAATACAAATATTTATACCATAATTTTGAAAATCTTTCCTAATGAAATTTTTGTAACATAGTGAGAAAATGATAGACTTTTTTCTCCAAGGTTTTTCAAAAAAAAAAAATTTAATTTGGTCATAAATGCCCTGATAAAGTTGAATACTTCAAATACAAATATTTTTTTATTTGTAATTTAAAATTTAACCAATTCTAATAACTCAGAGTATTGATCGAAAAACAAAAATCGTTTTGCCAAAAAGTCAATTTTTTTCCTCACAATTTTTAATATTTCTTTCATTCATTTTTTTTTTAATTACATCATATCATTATTTCATTCTTTATATACTTACCGACTACCACTTCTGAACATATCAAAATCGATAATATTACACCAGAGTACAGATTCGAACGACAACCGCACAAAACCAGCCGACCATCCCCGCCATTCCTCCACTTTTCCATACATAATAATGCAGATATACATAGACTGCGACCTTTTTCGGCCTCGAACGAGCAGCACGTGACGTGAAAACGGATAATCCCCGAGATGAGCAAAAAGCGTCATCATCACTCATTTATGTCCGGGATATCGAGGGCGGACGTAAAAAATGCACCACCAGCAAAGCGCGAGGCCGACTTCGCGTTCATATCGAGGAGAAGCCTTATATTACATGCCGGCTCCGCGCTTATGTATAATATATTCGTTTTTGGCGGGAAAAAAAATCGCCAATGTCGCCGAATGTTGGACGTGCGGGTCGCCGTGGTCGTCGCAGGCCGCGTTATGAATTTTTAGTTTGCGAAATATCTAGGTTGGGCTTCGATAAGGGTTGATGCGGATTTTGTTTCGGGTTTCGGGTGATGTAATTTTTTTCTTGTTGATAATGGATTTTTTGTATAAAAAAATAAAATGAAGAGGTGTTTCAGTCGATGAATTAATTTGAAAATGTTAAGGATTGAATTTCGTCTTGAGATGATCTTAATTATTCGGAAAAGTTTGCTCCGATAAAATAATTAATCAAATTGTCATCGCGAAATAAATTTTTACTGCCGTTTTCTTAGATCCTAGATAATAAATGTTTTTTTTTTGCCGTTTCTTATAAGTAATATTCTTAAAAAATAAGGTGACCAGACGTCTCGCTTTCAGCAAAGGACATTTTCCTTTTTATAAGACCGTGTCCTGCTTACATTTTACGCGGTGCCTTGTCTTCCTTTTTTTCTTCCCTTTTTATCCGTCTTTGTCCGCTTTTTTCAGACACTTTTCATTTTTCTTTTCTTTGAGATACCAAGCCTACAACGGATCGTTTACTCGCTTTATATATAAATAAATTTATCACACATAGAAAGAAAAAAAAGGGACATAATAGATATAAGCTACCCGCGTTTACGATTCCACAATAATTCCCGTGTTATGCACGATCCATTTGTGTAGACTGTAATTTCGCATTAAATTATTTTATCGAGTGTTAACTTGAAGTATGCGGGCGTTTTGCAAAGAAAAATATATTTGTTTATTGCTCGCGATATAAATCAAATATGTATGGAAACGTATCATCGCGTAAATATTATTATATTATAACGAAATTGGCTGTAAAATAAAACTTGACACGTTCTATAACGCGCATGAAATACTATGCAGTAAAATTTATTTTATGGAAAAATATATATTTTTTACGTTAATGTATTTTATTAATTTATGATACGACGATTGGCGCTCTATTTCACGTCGCTGAAAATTCGGGCGTAATAATTTTGATCGATACGAACGATAATTTTTCGTCTATTGAACACGTTTCGAACATTATACAGGCGTTTTGATAAATTTCGACGTGTATGTGACCGAAATTATTTCGCAAACTATCGAATTGATAATTTATCTTTGTTACGACGAAGGCAGGGATGGGCGAAAACGTCCATGGCGACTTTCTCCGATCGTGAATAATAGCTTTTTATTCGTGGCGATTCAATCGAGACGACTTTTTACTGCGAACACCGATCGCGCACTTTAAAAAGCTCGAATTTATCGAAAGGATCTTTTCGTATAATTCGAATTACATTCGACGCACTGAATTTCATTTTTTTGAATCTACAACAAATCCTTTATATTATTTTTTGGAGGACTCGAAATAAGAGCGTAGAACGTATCTTTATTCCGCAATGGCGAAAGGTCACAAAACTAAAGAGAAAATATTCGAAATAGTAAATATGTAGTAAAAAAACATGGTTTTTTTAAATATAATAGTTATTATATATTTCCAATTTAATGACTAACAATTCATCAAAACACATGTATTCATATATAAAACTTGTTATCATTTCAGTCATCATTTAACTAAAAATTCAGTCATTTATAGTCATCACTTAACTATCATTTTATATATATTCTACAATAAAATTCATTATTCATTCATAAAAACAATCACAAACAAACAAAATCCACAAAAAAAACCGCTTACATAACCCATGACCCTAAAATATGAAGGATCGCAACCACCGCGTCAAGATCATTCGCACTTTAACCGTGTCGCAGCTGAAGGGTTTTTGAGGTTTTCCCACACATCCAACGTACAAAACACACTCACACACACCAAAGGATCCGTCCTGGCGTCCATTAGATTAACTTCAAAGGTCCTTTTTTCGGTGGGCCGGTATATTTTTCCGCGCCCGTGGGCACGTGGTCGTAACGAGAAATCTACCACGGTTGGACAGAGGTCGTGATTAGATCTGGGAGCACGTTCAAATTTACTATTTTGTGTGGAAATGTATTGATATTTGTGATATAAAATATTGTTCTTTAGCGCAGAACTAATTTCGGGATCGTTCGTTCCGCTTTGAGACGTGTGGAGTTAAGTGGAATAGTTTCGGATGAGATTAAAGCCGATTGTATTATACATATATGTGAAGTACGTTGGGAATTTTATTATATTGCATAATTTTTTGGAAAATTAATTATTAAATTATTTTTATGATGTATGTGCAATATCTTAGTGTTTCTTTTGAATATGATTAATGATACGATTTAATTTCAGTTATTTATCTTAAATATTAACATAAATATTTTTTTAAGACTATTAACGTTAAAAAAATTTCTTCACCTCAAGTATTTATTTTTTTATTATAATAACACACATTAATGTTTTTCCATATATTACACTCGTTAAGATTTAAAATATTTACTGAATGTGTAAACAATTTAAATTAAGTATATATAAACAAAATAAATATACGTCATTTACGCACATATCGGATAATGTGTAACGAGCTTTTGCACACTTACATAACAATCTCAGAATCTCGAAAGCTTTCTGTTTTCGCATATAAATAGCAACGAGTGCCCATTTAAAAATAGTTAATTGCCAAAGCAAGTAGCATAATCGAGTTAATTTAATCCAACGGGCCCCTTTATTAATGGCGACATTAAAAAATTATTTATTTTTTCAAAATGGGGTCGGTTTTTGCACCCCGCTCGAAGAGTGCAAGTTGCAAATTAACGCGTGGGGAATATTTAGCGTTTTTCTTCCGGAAATTAAACGACATTAAAAAAACATTTTTTTCTTTGAAATATGCGTTTATTTGGGTTTGCTAATGATTTTTTGTGGATTTTTTCTTTGATTTTTTTTTGAATAAATATAAATCTAAGGAAACGAAATAAATATGAGGTACCAAAAATAGAAAAATATAAGCTTTTTCCGTAGTCACAAATCCGCCAAACCGTTGTTAGAGCTTTCTTCAGAAACGGCAAAAAGCAATGACAAAGTGGCTGACGGACGAACGTCCGGAAAATCGCGGATAATCCCGGTCCCGTCCCGAAGGGAAAATTCGATAGTGAAATCGAACATACACACATATACAGAGTACACGTGATACGAAATCGATACGTTTCGTATCGGAACGTTATTAAATTCAAAAGTCGACGCTTTTTATTTCAGGACACCCGAACGACGAAGCTCGTTGTGCTATTCGTTCGGGTGGATTTTCCGAACCGCTTTGGTTTTTCGAGCGATCGTTTTTTGAATTTTCAGCTTGTCTGAAAAATTTTCGTGCGACTTTCAACTTTTGTATTGGATCGGCGATCGGTTAGCGAGAGTGTTCTCTTGTGAATTTTTGTGGAAAATCTGAGTTTTTCGAACGTATCGAATCATTGTTTTTTGATTTGAAACGAATCGTTTTCAATAAAGCAATGTAAATTTGGGAAACATATGGTTGTTCAGTCGTTTAATAAATGGATTTTTTTGAATCGTTCACTTTATCTAGACACGATTTTATTGTAAAAAATATAAAATTAAAATAAATTTCTATATTCGAGCAAGATAAAATTTTTCGTAAAAAAAAAACATTCAGATAATCAGGATCGGTTAGATAAATTTTTCTAGTAGATTTTTCAATCCAGCACCGGCTCTTTTCCCTTATCGCCCAAAGAGTTGAACTTAATGAATTTTAAATTAACGTATATAAATGAGAAAGGCTTCCGTCTATGTGTGAAATGGCTAGCGATTGCACACAAACACGAACATAATGGAACATGTGTACTCTTTTCTATTTAACTCTCTATAAATAGGAGGCGCGTGTTTACCGCCGAGTCGTAAAAATAAATAAATCTAGCTAATCTACGTGCACATAACACGTTCTAGTGGCGTCCACGTGAAAACCGAAAAGGAAATAATTACGTAAATTTCCACCTGTGCAAGTGTAAATTTATCGGCGAATAATTCACGGGGCACCTACACTAGAACTGTACGTACAGGGTGTACTCGTAAATTCGATTCTGTTGTTTTTTTTATTTTATTTCCGGGCATATGATTTTTTATTTGGTAAATTTATATCCAATTTGTTGTTTTTATATGAAAATTTCATTGATATATTTTTTTAAATATGATAATAAATCAGACTTGTTAATTTTTTTTGTTTTTTTTATGGACTTAAATTATTTTATTTACGTGTAAGAAAAATATTAATAAGATAAAAAAAAAAACAGGAAAAATTTTAAAAGTAAATTT
>JAOXNN020000010.1:292561-323628 GCA_028571205.2 Hydropsyche betteni
TTGTTGTTGACACAGCATCTGTCATCGGTGATTATATACATGTATAGGGGATTCAAATATTTTTTCCACTGCGTAATTATCGACGTATGGCATAATTCAATAAAGACGCTTTCATAGCATGATATTATAGACGTTATGTGTATACGCATAAAGACCATATACGCATGAAGAATTAATTATACATGTATATAAGAGATCGACGGGTCGATCATTTTAAAGTCGCGAGCGTCATCGAGACACATGGACACACACATACACACACACAGAAATCCGCTGTTATATATAGGGGATTCTGCAAATGAAACGAAAAAAAGATTACTCATCATTGTTTAATACCAAAAAGAGTATACAGATAAGATAAGAACAATCTAACCATTATTATTCTTATTACACTAAAAAAACAAACACATAAAAAAATAAAAATAAAACTATCCCCAACATCACAAACAACATGAAAAATATTACAAACAACCTCCCAGAACCGAGAAAACCTCAAGCACCCGCAGAGATTGATGACCGTTCCCCGGGACAGATTCGCGCCGCGGGATTTTCATACGCGTCCCGCCGCGCTTCCCGGGACTTTTCCCGGGAACTGAAACACCGTCACGGAACGGGAAACAATAGCGGCAAGACACTCCGTCGCCAGACGGGTGCAATGTGTGCATTATGTCGCAAGAAGCGACACTTCTTGCACACGAGGAGGTTCTTATTTCAGTGCCGCGGTAAATCTGTCCGTGACGTTCGTTTTTGCCGCGTATGAAACTCGAGCAGATGTTGAATCGCGCTTCTAGTTTAAAATATTGTCGGAAGGTTTCGGAAAAGTTGAGGTTTGCTCTCGTGTTTCGTTGAGTGTTAGGAATTTTCGAAGTATGATTTTGTGATGGGTGGGGTTGCTTTTGAGTGTGTGTACTCGAGGTTGTTTGTTGAAATTAATAGTTTTTGTATATTGTTTCATTCGTATTATATATTACTTACTGAACTCGGTAGACGTTGTCCTGCCAGACTGTATTATAACAGCTTGATATGATTCTATGAATTGCGTAACAAAGGCAACTAAATTCAACAAATAACAGATCTTCAATTGAATTTTTTCATGATTTTTTTTTTGTTTTAATAATTCAATTTTCATAATGATTGGTCGAACGATATTGGAATAAAACGATGTCTAATATACAAACATCCTTTTTTACATATATAGATTATTTTTTATATATTAAAGGTGGAGATTCATTGTAAGAGTAAGCTCGCACATAAAAATGTTCATATGAACGTTCATCGTGAAGCTTCCCACACATTTTTTTTCTGAAGTTGTATTACTCGTTACTGAGAATTATAATAATCTTGTACGTATAATATTAAATTTGATGTAATTTTTTTGTTATTAATTAATTAACGAGATGAATTAATTAAGGAAATATAATTAATATCATTATCCTTCGTCAAATGGAATAATAAAATTAAAAGACGAGAAAAAAATATTTTCATTTGTGTTAATGGACCTATTTATATCTCTTATTTATCGTCAAATTATAGAATTAACTAGACAGGTATAAAAAAGGGTTTGCTTTTCGAATTTATGTAATGTACAAATCGATTATACAGGGATTAAAAGAGTCAATTACGTTATAAA
Organism: Hydropsyche betteni; assembly: GCA_028571205.2. Classification (NCBI taxonomy): domain Eukaryota; kingdom Metazoa; phylum Arthropoda; class Insecta; order Trichoptera; family Hydropsychidae; genus Hydropsyche; species Hydropsyche betteni. Next base: position 294,192 of record JAOXNN020000010.1, read on the forward strand.
TTTATGAAACACATTAATGCTCCATAAAAAATGGCAGTGTAATGTTTATTTTAAAGTTAAAAAAATATTTCGAAAAACTTAGAATAAGTATAAAAGTTAAAAACTTTTATGCAAATTTTAAACTCAAAATTATAAAATAATTTTACAAATCGCAGATTTCATTTTCATTATTACAAATATATAGCAATTACTCAATATATAATACAAAAACCTCCAAACAATAAAATGCACTTCAATCCCCATTCATTGCCAAGCACCATTCCAATTCTAACCCCCCTCTTCACGCGCCGCTTTCGCAAACACAAAAATCACATTTACCCCAAGAACCCGAACCTCGAAAGAAAAAAAAGCTAATAATCTAATTAAAAGCCATCCACCCCCCATCCAAATCCGAAACGAATCAACATAATTACACCGCTTATCCCCGAGCCCGAAAAAAGCAACAGAAACACTCGCCGCGGCAATCGACTCGAATTAATCCCCGCGGCGAACAAAAGCCCTCGCCAAGTTGAACCTTTGAATCCCGACAAAGTGAGCGATATTTACCGGCAATTTCGCTCCGGAGGCTCACCTTAAACCCATGCCCCTTTCCGCGGTAATGAGATGTAATTCACACTCGACGACCGCAAACAAAGGAGGCCCGAGAACAATATTCGCAGAAATTATCGGCATGTGTCGGACCCTGATACGAGCCCGTAATAAGGACGGGAATAATATTTCTGGGATGTGGGCTCGTGTCGAAATTGTTGGCGGGAGTTTCGGCCTGCTAATAACGACCGCTAATGAATTCGGGTTCAAATTTAACCGGTCGATGCGAACGAATCAAAAGTTAATTAATCAACGCGCGGAAACCGGGCGGGATATGTTTCTTTAGCGGGTTGTTCGTCGTTTTCGAGTGTGTGTTGTGCGTTGCAGTTGTTTGGTTTGTTGTTTGTGTTTTGTGATCGATAGTTTTTTGTTTAGATGAAAATTTCGATGGGATGATCGAAATTCGGAATTCGGTTTGTGTAGCGCCATTTGCAAAATGACTTTATAATGGTTAAATATTGAAATGCTTGGTTGAGTTGTTTCAAATCAATAGTAAATGTGTGGTTAAATTCCGCTTTTGTTTGTTTCATATATCGTTTGGCATTGATAATCGAGGGGAAACGAGTTATTTCAAATAAATAACTATAAATTGATATATTATCTGATAAATAATCGATGTAATTATTATTTTTTTTAATTTTCAGTTTTTTATAAATTCAAGAAGATTATTTTATTTATTGAAGGATTTCATTGCTTTTTTTTCGGCACTTGAATATGTTGAAAAATAATAAGGGTTGTTAGACTTACCAAAAATTTAGTTTACCAGTAATTTAAACTTCGAAAAAAAAATAACGAGAAGCCAAAATAACAATAAAAACCAAAAATACTCTCTCAATTTGAAACATAAAACTTTTATTTTTTATTTACCGGTAAATATTAAAAATTTTCTGGTAATTTATTGGACTGTTATTTAGGTAATTTTCCGTTAAGCTGATTTAACGGTAATAACATCTCTAAAACTAATTTTAGAAGCTATTTCATTAGTAATTTCAATAAACTGAAACATATTAACTTCTGAATCGATTAATATTAAAAAAAATATATATATATTGAATTTAATGCTAGATTAATTTCATATAGAATTTTCAATCATTTAAAATTTTCTTTATAAATTTATGTATAGATTTCTAAATTGAAATATTACTAAAAAAATGTTACAAATAAATAAAAATCTGAAACTATTTCACGCGAAAACATATGAAACTTTGAAAATCTACGAAAACTTACAATACGTTTCACCGAGAAAAAAATAAGATTAACTACATTCAAATTCTAAAAAGTAGCATGATTGTTTTTCACTACGAGAAAAAAAATCTAAGCAAAAGGCGTCCGTCAGAGAATCGCAATTCCAAAAATAAATGTGAAATATTCAAAAGACGAAATGGAATCAAAATTGAATTCGCACACTGACGAATGTATATAAAAAACATACTTCACACTGGATATTTGAGATGCGGTAAACATCATTGTTTGTATTGCTAAAACCACGGCTGAAAAATGCCTATATACATATTTTTTCTGAAGTTGGTTTTTGTTTCGGACGGGATCCTTCGCAGAATATGTGAATGTTATGTATTGTTTATGTGAAAAGAGATTTCCTCGGGGACTTCTTTATCTCCTCAATGGCTAATGGCGGTCACTCAAGGTTCCCTTTAGTTTTTTTCCCTTCTTAGTCTTTCGTATTTTTTTTCGGCGGCCGTAAAACCTGAACTCCTCCTCAACGGTACGATATTTTAACTCCGAGCGGTTTAGGGTTTTTCCGACGTGAATTTAAAAAAATACAGAAGGATTACCTCTGAAAAAAGCGGGCGTACGATCCGATATACTTAGCGGAGCGGACGCAATCGATTCGCCCATAGCCAAGTTTTGAAAAATTGGCTCGGCTTTAAAATTGGTTCACAGTTGAAGAAAACAATAAAGTGGATCGAGTCTCTGCCAATATCGAAGCCGCCTTCCATAAAATGGTAATTGAAAACGAACGGCTGAAGCGGAAAATTTATGTGCTCCGCCCACCCATAATACAAACATTTCCTCCACATATAAATGCTCACTACGAAAAATAAAATGAAAGTAAATTTATATTGGTATTTTTTAATAAAAAAAAAATTCAATGTAGCAGAAAGGAGGACCCTTTGAAAATCTATACTGGGTGCACAAAATGGAATTAAACGTGCAATTACCTCGTTGAAGTACTCGCCTATATCGTAAATATGTAAATATACATATAATTTCATTAGAGCGGCTGTTCAAACATATCTTGTTTATTTATTACGCTCGAAACGGATCAAATTCGCGTCAGAAAGCGTACAAAGTAAACAAAAATCCCGTGACTGGCAACTAATTCAATAATCGATACGACTCGAGGCACAGTTTGTCTCAATGTTGAAGTTGCACAATTTGTTGTCATTGATAGAAAAAGCTTAACTTCTTGAATCCTTGAAGATAATATTGGATTTTTATAGGATAAAGCAATATAATTTTAATTGTATAATATATAAAAATTGGGCTCAATTATGAGGCTATTTGTATGATAAACTGATTGATTACAAATTTCAATTAATATTTATGAAATTGAACTTTATATTTTAAACAACTAATGCAAAAGCTGAAAAAGTTCAATGTGAAAATTTATAAAAAAACCAAAAATTGTCTTTTTATATGGACTTGTATTATTGCGCGTAACGAAAGAGTGCTGTAGATTTACTTTCGACAGTGTTCCAGATCAGAAAAAATGCGAAAAAATGATAAGCTTTTGTCTGTGAAATAATAATCAGAACGTGTTCAATACGTTCTGCGACGTTAAAGTTATAACAGTTAACGAGAATTTATTCAGAGCACTTTTCCGACTTTTATCCAGCTCTCGTTTGTGAGTTTGTCGAATGTGATTCTAAAATCAGAATTTTTCGATATTTCGTTCCGTGCATGTTTTTCACATGTTTTGAAAAAAAAATTCCTGAAAAATTGATTTCGCTGGTGAAATTTATCTAAATTGATATTTAAAAATCAGAGTTTTTGAAGAAACATGTTTACGGATTAATATCGAGAAAGCAAAATTAATTTTTCTGCGAATTTCATAATTAGACATAATAAATCGACTCCCTGTACACGTGTACGAGCTCCTCCTCAAGTTTTCCACCCTAATTTAATTTTATAAGAAAATCCTTACAGAACGCAGACAAGAATCTTAAAGACGCACATTGCGCGTGTGAAGGATTACGCAAAGATCAACTAGGATCGTGTTGATCCCTTCGTGCGACGTCTACCAAACATTTCCAAACTTTTACTTGAACACGATCGAAAATCACCCAATAGAACCTACTCTACCGGAATATCAGTTTGGGAAATTCTGAAATGCTAACGAAGCGTACAGATTCTAAACTACCAGTACTCGCTTAAGAATATATGAAATTTTAAAAGCTTATGCGTAAATTTTGTCATTTATATATTATAATATAAGACGTAGGAAATGTGAAAGTGTTCTTACGAAGTATGGAATTTCAAAGAGGTATACTTATGTGATTATTTTTGTATGAAATTCTACACTATATGCAGGCTCTTTAATATATTGATTTTTTTTATTTTGATCCTTTTTTAATCAAAATTATCATTATTTTAAAAATTCAAGATTATGCCAAAAATATACTCAATTCTTACACTTCGATTTTTCTTAATACGAATAATTTTTTTTGTTATTATAAAAGTCTTTTAATAATATGTATAATAGTTTTAGGCTTATTGTTAGTTTTGTCCCTAGATTCCTCATATGTGAAAAGGCATAACGCACAACGTTATTAGCGCGGCACTGGCGGAAAACTTGACCCCTGAGCTTAGTCTCGATCGTGAAAAATAGCGGAAATGAGAAAAGTTTCCACAACAAAGGCACACGGACTGGACACAGTAAGGTTCTATGTTGGTCTGTAAACATAAAGAACTGTATGTATAAAATATATGGCGTCGGCGCTCAACCTTCCTAAACGATGTGATCAAAGCTCGCCAAAAATTTTCGAAAGTTCGTTATGATCAAATATAAAATTTCCATCAATTATCGATTCATTATTTAACATATGGTACTGCGTATACAAAAATTTTAAATAATTATAATCACGTAATAAATTCCATACAAACCAAAAAGAAGTATAAACTTAACACTTATACTTTCACTTTTCTGAACTTTTCTGTTTCCCCTCGACATACCGATCAGAAATTTAATATTTTTTTATATACTAGAAACTATTTCGGGCACATGTTGCTCATTTCTGACCATAGAGGCTTTGTATGTGCCGAAAAACAATCGGCCCCCCAAATTTGACCTCTCATTAGGCCGGGCACGCGAAGTCGCATTGAACCCTTTTGTTCCCTTTGTCGCGCGCACGTCCGATTGGTTGTGTTGTGTGTATGTATTCATACATACAATTTATTTATATAATTATTATATTAAAACACGTGTTAAACGAGTGTTCGCATGAAATTTGTCCGTAAATGTGTACCGGTTTATGGATTTTAGAATTTAATTTGAAAAACCTTAAAATTATGCACGGTCTTTGTGAACTAGAGCAGAAGTTTTGTTTATTGTGGGGCTTCGTTTAAATATGAGATTGATTTTGAAGTGAAAATAATTTAAATTGTTGAAACGTTAATTATGTTTTGAAATATTATGAATAAACCTACTTGAAATTTCAATTATGACCACTATAATATTTAGCGGAGGCCCTGCCAAAAGCATTTGTACATAGTTCGAAATTGCACAGAGTAAACTTTTCAATTAATGAAGTCTAAGTATGTTCGCGAAACACATTTTAAGCATTTCAGTGCCGTATTCAAGAATATGAATACTTAAATAGTGTACATGTAATACCACAAACTATGTTTTGGCGAAAGTTTATTAGCAGATGAAAGTTTCGAGTAGAAATTTTACAAAACTCCTATTACTAGTGAAGTTTCGCTCAAAACAGTATCAATTTTTTATATTATACATATGTATCTTTTAAGTTAGTATTTGATTATTAACAGATTTTATTTTATTTATAACTTAAAAACTCATTTTGAAATATTAAGATTTTTTATAAATCATTCATAGCTCTTACATTTAAAATTAAATATTATGTCTTCTAAATAAAATTTTCAATGAAAAGATTTTTTGTAATTACAGTAACATAAAGTTTAGTTTTATTTCTGATATAAGTTACAATCACTAGATGGATATTATCGTATTTCATTCGTTAACTCGAAACCATTTTTCAAAGAATTTTTTTCTGTTTTCATCACTTAAAAAATTTATTTTTGTAATAAAAAAAAAATCAAACAGCATCACAATAAAGTAATCTCATAGATATAATAAGCACTTCCTACACAATAAATACAATATTGGCCAAAATAAAAGGATTATTCGTTTAATTCGATCCATCATTATTCCGAATAATTAAGCCCCAATTCCGCATTCCGAACACGCGCCAAAATTTAAGAAACACTCCCCCAAACATGAATAAACACCGCACAACGTAAAAAACCGACTTTTTGACCCTTCCCGGTTCCGAAATTTGTGCGAACACCGCGTGTGACCGATTTTTGATAATTTTTCGCGCCGCTTTTGAATATATCACGCGTAACGACGATCACGCACGTTTTATCGACAGGTAGCCGATAATGCGTCTGGCACAAAAACCCGATAAAAAGCCCGCGAGAAGGCAACAGCGAAAACAATGCGAATCGATTTATCAATATACGGAAAAATTCGGGGCACGTGTTAAAAATAAATAAGGGGCGGGTGCGCAGAGCGCGATTTTCGGTCGTCGACGGAGATAATCCTAATTGGATCGTATAAATCCATACAGGATATAATGCGTATCTTAATGGAATATATATGCTGGGATGTGTTGCCGACGATCTCTGGCATTAACGAGTCAAATATATGGCTTTTTTACGGATTTTCAGCGAGCGCGGATGAAAAAAGGGGGGGCTTCGGAATCAAATTTTCGGTTTTATTACGTGTTGATAAAATTTTATTTCGAGTGGGATTTTATTTTATGCGGGGTGTGTAGTTAATTAGGATTATGATTTCGGTGTTTTTCCAAGTGATTTTTGTGGATTATTTTTGTTTGTATGTTGAGAAGTTATATTTATGTGTCGATGAAATTTCGAATTTATGTTCTCTTCATATTTTTTTATTATTATAGACTGATTTTTTTTATAGCATTAGAGTTTCAGTATTTTTATTTTTGTTATATAATAAATGAAGTAAATTTATAGAATTGAATACTGAAAAAATCAATATCGATATGAGGTCATTGATACATAATCACATTTGTCTACTGATCATAAAAATGTTATTTAACTATAGCACAAGTGAGAAATTTTATATACGATATAATTTAAACTTCAAAAATACTGAATTGATAAATAAAGTTATTAAATAGAATTCAACTCTATATTTATATAACATTATTTTCACATTCACAACCCCGTTTCTATTCATATAAATTTCAAACGAATCGTTTATTATATCGATATATGAATTTTCCACTTCACCGAGAAAACAACGTATAATCATGCGATTCGAATAGAATTCAATACGCTTCCACTTTGCAGTATACTATAATAAAATCGAACCACCGTTTCGTCGTCATTCCGCGAACATTCCCAACTAAAAATAGTACAAAATCGACCGACACAATAACAAATTCACGAACCCCCAACAAAATCGAAACACGAAACACATTCATTAGCGCCGCCGACAAAAACCAACCGAATGCACTCCCCGATGCACTTCAGCCGCTTTCAGCGCACTCCCGTCCACAAACACCGCTTTTCAGCGCACAAACATTTTTCATCCGAAGGAAGCGGCGGTCGTTAGGGGTCGTTAGCTCGGCTCGAGTGCATTGTCGCCCAACAGCGACGGAGCCTCTTTATTGCCATATAAACTTTTCATATTCGGTCGTAACGCATAAACATGGCACGCACCGGAAAGCCGACCCTTATTCCTGGGCAAGGAATTTGCATATGTATGGAAGACGTTCGGTCGCCGTGTCTGAGGTCTTTGTCGCCGGTTAACAGTTTTGAGGTCGATTGTGAATCGGGGGGGGCGTTTTGAAGTTCGAAGGACATGGGGAGGTTTGGGGTTGGGTCTTTTGTGGTTGGACGGGGCCTTGGAAGTGGGATCGAAAAATTTTTGAATTGATTTATGTCGAGGGTTGAAATTCAGATTCGGGCGATTAAATTTTATTCGTTTGATTATATGTTAATATATATAATAATATATTTTTTGATTTTAATTGAATGCAAGAACCTGAATTTACATGAAATTGGATAGGTCTAGTTTTAAAATATCAAAACCATATTGCATCATTTTAAAATAATTTTTAATGTAGATACTTGAGAATGAATATTATTTAGATGTCTTATTTAAATATATGAAATTGAATTTTTTATCGTTCCCAGTTCAAAATCGTAAAATAAAATACTTTCTTGAATAAACAAAATATATTGTAAAAACAAATTATATTTAGAATATATCACTTTAAGATACGATATTTTATTCATCACCATCAAGGACGAACCATATGAAGCTCTACTACAAACCCAATCTCTATTCCGAGTTCACAACACCGAAGACGCTGCGTCAAACCAAACATGAGATCAATCAGTCAAATTTAACATATCCCAACATCGATTAACACGCCAGCGCTAATTCGACAATAGCTCCAAAACAAGATACGAATACATTAACACAAAACAGATCCGACACCGGAGCTTAATGTACATCCTATACGACACAACAGGGCACAGATAAGGCATGACACATGCGGTGCGGAGCTTTTCCCTTTTTCCCCCTTTTATGGTGTTCGCTTGTCGACAATGACGAAGGAGTCCCCCGGAACGACCGGGTCCTTATCGTTAGCCATAATCGCGACTTAACTGTTAGGTTGAACGCCCGGTTCGCGACAACAGCGAGACTTTTCGCAGAGCTTGGATAGGAGAGGTTCTATTTAAAGTTTTATGGTCAATTAGCACCTCGGCGTCTGCGGAGTCTGTGGAGCTTTGTCCTGTTGCCGAGCTTCGGCGCGATAAAAATTGCTGCGTTTTTGAATTTTATTGCCGGCTAGTGGCCGTTTTGGTGGAGTGCTCCGAAACGGCTTTTTTATGGGGAATAAAAGACAATTTTGCTTCATTGACTTTGGAACGTTTGATGTGTTTCGCTTTGAACGATACGACAAATATTAAATTCTGTTTCGGCTCGGCTTCGGCGAGTTTTTCTAAACAATAAAAATATGTAAATTTTTTTTGTTTGAATTGATGTGTTTAACCATCTGAAAAACCAAGGAAACGTTGATATAATACTAAGATATTAAAGCACCAATGCAGCAGAAAAAAGGACTTCCTCCCCATTCTTCTTCCAATCCTCTATCTAAAAGAACGTCATTCCGGGTTAAAGGGAACTACTTGCAAGAAAATAGCTTAGTTAAGAAAATCTTCCAACACAGACCCTCTTGAAATGTGATCATTCAATTAAAGTACACGAGGGGAACGTTCTCAGAAATAGACCTAGCAAAACCATAAAAACAATTTGGCATAAGGGCTCAATATTTCGCGACACATCTTTATTTCAAATAAATCTCGCAAACTCAAAAAATAATTCTATTTTTGAACTCCTGAAGAAAATATCACGGTTTTTTTTATCGACCCGCATCAAAACTTGAACCGATCCACAAACACCCACCATATCCCGGTTCGGGAACAACGCGGGTGGATCGGACCCGGCATTTTGCCACTTTATATTTCGACCGGGGAAGTTTTTCTTTACGACTGCCACTCGTCCACAGAGATAAGGAGAACGAACGTCTTATAACCCGGAATATGTGGCCTCCTACATGTAGAATCATGCCACATACAGTTTTCTCTTATATGAGGAGTTTAGAATCAAAATTGGCCGACGTGGTCAATTATTGGTGATTGAATTTTTGATTACTAGAATATTTGGTTGAAATTTTATAAAATTGTTCAATTGTATTCGTAGATCAAGTGAGTGGGTCATATTTTTTAATAACGTGAAATATGTTTTTTTTTATTTCATATAATTATGATGCACACCCTGTCTGTTAATATAATTTTTATTTTATTTTGTATAGTGTCACAAAAATATGACACACTGACATTTCAATTTATTATCTGGGTCGTATACGTATATAAAAACTAAATTAATTGAATTTTATATAATTTTTTCCTAATTCAAATGAAAATATTTACCGAGAATTTTTCAAATCAAATATCACACCGTTATTTTATGCATATACTGAAAATAAAAAATACATTTTTTAAATAGATAATATAGTCTATTCCCCAGCTTGTTAGTTGACCAAGACGTTATCCTTAAATTGCGATCGTTCTACGGGATAAACTTCAAGTAACTAGATATGAAACAATGAGAACTTATCTCCATAAATTTAACACTAGTTTCTATACAAAATATACCACACTTAATATTTCTATTCAAAAATTTATAAAAAAATGTTAATTATTATATTATTATAAAAGATTAACTCAGATTATAAAAAATGAAACTAAAACAACAAAAAAAAATTAGATATTTCTTTTTTTTTTTATGTCGATATTCTTTATATTTGAAATTACATATATTTGATCAACAGACAGTTGAATAACAGACATTTGGACAACGTACACTTAGACAATGGATGATTTGACAAAATTCGTTTAGACAGTTCTAATTCTCAATCGCATCACAAATTCACCGAACTTTCGAAAAAATTATTAGTATTTCCATAAAAATTGCACTTAAACCTTATTTCCATTCAAAAACCAATCGACCCCTTTGTTAATTTTGATCCAACACCCCCAAAAACCACCCCATACGTATAGCACTGCATTGGCGAAACGTCGAACCCGGTCGGTCGCTTTTATGACGCGTCGTGAGCGCCGCAGGGACATCTTCATTTATGACCCACCGTCGACATAAAATTATATCTTTTTTCGTATATCTCTGCCCACCCACCCATCGATTTTCGGGCCGCCCTGTACGCCCTCCGATATGATAATCCCGGCTGACCGCGAGCGTTTGTTGTGCGCGTGTATGGGGCGCCGTATAAAATTTTAGTGGAGTGATTGAAAAAGGTGCAAGTTTTTTGTATGGTGGCTTTATGGGTGTGTTCGATTCGGAGACGCGGGGTTTTATTATTCGGAGGCTTTTTTCGGTTGCAATTTCGTGTCATGGTTTGGCGGTTGACGACAGGCGCGCACCTGGAGTCGTGTTAATGTTATGGAAAATAAAATGTGTGTGTGTTTTTAATAAGGATCGTGTTTTATTATTTTTTTCTTGTATGATATAAAAGTTACTCAAATAGACATACTTTTTCCTGCGTTTTTTTTCAATCAATTTTATAAAAAATTAACGAGTACAACATTTTATTTTATACATTTTTTAATACACTTCATATTCGCAAAAAAATTTCATATTCACTTGTATTTTTTGTAAATTCACTGAAAATTTTCTTACATATTTTTATAATTCATATCATGATAAATATAATTTGAAATGTCGACAAAACAAATTTTCGTTATTAAACTTCATTCAAATATTAATGCAAATGCTCTAAAAAAATATTATACTCTAACAAAATGGAAAACTTAATGTGGTTTCGGTATGTTACTGTGCGCAATGAAATCTTTTCATAAAAAAATCAAAAGAATGTGCAAAATTCAATCAGAGTGACATATTAAATTTTCAAATATGAACAGTCTATTTCTATTTATTTCTATTTTGCGGGATTAATTCGGCAAACCAAAAGAGATTTCCACTTCGTTCGGCTCACTTCGAACTGGAAATGTTCATGCGCCGCAGTATCCCGTTTGTGCTTATGAATCGAATCAAAAACCGCCGAACCATAACACTATTATGTTTATGCACAAATTGCAAAAATTCCTGAAAACACAATCCAGAATATTAGAATCGCAACGCTAAAATACACGACTTCATTCGCGAACAGAAAATTTCAAATCAAAGTGAAAGCGTATTCACGCATGCTTACATCAAAACGAATTCATAAATATGTAATTTTATTATCGTTTCTATCTACTTTAGCTTTCGAATAAAGCTCTTCGTGTTCGCAATTTTTTTATTCGTCCGACATGCAAATTCTGAAAGCCCTTTTTGTATTTTTAATATGCTTATAAAAGTCGCTCGAAGGGCACTCTCTTGACGATTCCGCCGCGACTTTTTAATGTGAAACATCTTTGCAGCTACGAATATTTTACAGCATATAAATCTGAGTCATAACAGAAATATACGCTTCGTAAAAATATTGTGGAAATAAACAATCTCTAGATAATACAAAATAATATCTTCAACGTTATATTCATTTTACTTTGTGATTGCTCGACACAAATAAGACCATCAACGTATGCAATCTATATTATATTGAAGCAAAAAAATAACATTTACAACTTATTATATATAAAATTTATTGCTCTCAATCTTGTTTTTACACTGGAGATACATTTCAAAGACTACTGTTTAACAAAAATCGTATGGTAACCATACAAAAATTAAAAATAGATTCCATCAGTATATTTGTACAAAACTTCCATCCAAATGTACTTTTTAAAAAATATATAATGTAAAAAAAATCATCATGTGAGATCATTAAAAAACATCGAAAATTTTATTTAATAACTATAATGACATAAATATATCAAATTATAACAAAATACTGACCTGCACCGAATCTTACCATTGTGGCATAATAATAATACATACATATATTTTTTATACCAGTTAAAGTGAAAAAACCATGTAAAAAATTATTGGTTTTTTTTTAGAACCATACAATAAGAGAACTGAATATACTTTATGAAAAAATTAAAAAAAAATTCACGATGTGAAATCATCAAAAAATACCAATTTTTTTATTTAATGAATATTTATATGCTGACCTACTCCGAATATTAATACTTTTTATATATCGTGTTAATGTGAAAAATTTGTTATTTTTCATCAAGCCGTGTTATTTCAAAACTATATAAAAATAATTTTAGCAGTATTATGTAATAATTCATTTAAATATATTTTTTTTTTTAAAGTGATATTTTTATATTTGATTTATATTATATATCAAACACGATTTTCAAAGAAAAAAATTCAAACAGCACCGCCGAGCGAATATTCAAATTAGATCATTACAGAGGAAAAGTCGACTCAATTGATCGTCGAAATTAATTTGAATTCGAAACCGTACATCGGCGAAAAAAATTCGAAACATGAAAACGAGAACACTTTTAATACGACGTCGCGAATTATCCCTTCAGTATTCCAAACGAGCCACTTCAGAAGAGTCAACTCGATGGGAATTTATAAATGCGGAAGAGTGGCCCGGCGACGGACAATCTAATTAGATGTTTGCCCTTAAGTAGGCCTGTAATTTAAGGGTCTTCCCCCGGGGGACGATACGATTTTTCGCTCGCTATATACACATTCGGAAAAAATATTTGTAATTTGATTAACGTTTCTCGGTAACGCGATTTCCCCGCCGATCGTTCGAATCGGAACGGTTCGTTTAATTTCGCCCGGGAAGGTAGCTTGCATAAATAATGAATCGGCAGCTCTTTCGGATAATGATTTTCATTTTTCTCGTCAAATATTTAAAGGCTGACGACTTCTTTTTTGTTGCCCGAAGACGAAATTAGGCTTTTCCGCGGGCATCCGAGCTGGAAATTATTAACGAACGAATAAATATCGGTCCGAAATATGTTTGTTGTGCGCAGTTGAACATGGAAATTGTTCGAGCAGAAGCGATCCACGTGGCTCGAGGGTTGAATATACTTTGAACTATTGGGCACATGAAAGTGAAAATCAAAGAAAACATGCCGGTTTTATCTTGTTTTATTTGCTTTTTAATAAAAACACAATAATGGCGGTGAATTTAGTCCGACAAAGCGCGAAACAATCAAAGGGATCGCCCTACTTTCGGTTACTTCGATCCTGAATAAACACATTCGTACGAATAAAAATGCTATTTTTCCAAAAATGTATTTTATTGTTAATTATTTTTATAAATTTCCTTTAAAAATACTTACAAAACTATAATATATGCCATTAATATGATATAACTTTATGGAATCCATTGGTTATCACTTATAATTGAAGTAAATCATGTACCATTGTTAGTAGATAGAATAATTAGATTATCTTGTCTGAAAAATTTCACAATATATTTTTTTTATTTTCAAATCGTTGAAATTCACTTATTTTTCACTATAATAATAGAAATATAATATTTGAAAAAAAAATTATTTGGATTTTACGTATCATAAACTACCCATAAAGATAACTATAATATTATTTTATGAAGTAATTCAAAAGTCACATACATAATTGTTTCATCTAAAATTGATACAAATTATTCAATATTTATATAAATACATTACTTCTAATAAAATTTTCATTGCATCATAAATCATTCTATAACAAAATATTCATTAATATTATTGTACGACGACCATTCATATTATAAATACAAAAATACCCATTAAAAATACGAAAGCGTGGGTATAATGTATATTATATATAGAAAAAACAAAAATATAAGAATACGATTCATTTAAAATGTAAGAAGAGAATCTATACAAATGTAACGCGATGGTCAAGAAAAAACATGAAGCGGAAACTCATTCGGAAAAATTACGCATAAATAAATTCGCAATATGAAAAACAACGTCCAGTATAAATAAGAAAAAAAATGACGTCACGCATGGCCCCGAAAGTCATGCGAATGTTTGTTTTCGCTTATATAAAATGGAAAATATGCAAAATCCGGTAAACAGAACACTCGGAGCGGTTCTAATTTTCAGTTCGAGAATTCTGCTCGTGTGAACTTTTCTCGTTTTATGACATTTTCATTTTGAACGTATTACTTATTACGGTGAAATGTTATCAAAGGAAAACACATTAATTAAGAGAAACCACTTTTGCAAAACAAATTAATTAGCGAACCGGTGCGGCGACTCGAAAGAATCCACCGAACAATTGTGTCAAAAAGTTTCGCTGCTCGATATCGGGTGGACATTTTTGAAATTTCAAACGCTCCGACTGTGAATTGGTATGTTTAATAATAATCTTGCATATATTCAGACATTGTTTTTGTGAAAACATTGGATGATTTTAGCAAAATTGTTTTATTTTTAAACTAAACAAGAACATAATTTTTAAAACATACCGTTCAATGTTTCACGTTAAAGAAAAATGTATTTAGGTATTCTTTTATTTTTTGTGAAATATTGGAAATATCGAAAATAGAAACGAGTTGAATATTTACATTTACTATAGTTCAATAGTATTTACTTGTAAATATTTTATTAAGAAAACTTAAAGAGATACTACAAGATTTATTTTTAGACTGCAATATTTACATACAGCATGTTCAAAGATGAAACTTTCTACCGATCCGACGTTGAACAACACATAACTCGATCAATAAATGGATATGAATGAATGTGAACCTTAAACTACAATATCTATCTATATAGAATTGTTTTTATATTCAATTCTTAGATTTACCTTTCCCTTATTATGTAATGAGGAAAGTTGAAAATTTATATATTTTATTTAATATGAGAAAAGTTTACTTTTACTTAATGGCCACTGAAAGACTGAAAAGTTTGGAAAAAGTCGTAACTTGTTAATTTTCAATCTTTTTTATATATTTTTTTTTATAAGTTATAGAATAACTCTTGGAGATTAAAATAGTTGTGCATGGTTTCCAGCAACTAGTAAAACTCATTGGGTTTTTCTATTCCAGTGAAATATCTTTCACTGGAATTATAATTAATCAATAATGAATTTTAATCAATTAAAATTATATTTTAATTAAAAATTTAGTATTAAAAATTATTGAAATTAAAAAAAAAACGATACCAAACGATATATTTTGGGAATGCAATTAATGCTGATGTGTTTTTTTTATATTCTCAGTCCGCCAAAAACAGCATTTTTTAGCTGATGTACCTACCCGTTTAATTGAAAATGGACCTCATCACTCATCATTAATCAATTTTGCATTCAAATATTGCTGGAATTTTCTTTTAGCTTCAATGATTAATCTTCCTCTGGAATAAAAAAAATTAATGAGTTTCAATCGATACTGATTATCGTATGAGAGGCTCGATAGTAAATAGTGCTAAGCGACATTTGTCACTTTTGTAGATATTGAAAAAAATAGTTTGCATTTATTTAAATGCAAATAAAACTTGGAGTAACCCGACATTGTACTATTATCTTTTGAGATAATGTGGAATTATTTATTAATATTAACTAGTAAATAGCCCCGATATTAATTACATCGGGATGTGTATGTGTTTATTTTAAAGTCGATGCCCGTACCAGATTTGAATATTTACTATTTAATTAATAAAATCAAAATAGTTCATTTGTTATTTGTTTGTGACATATAGACAAAACCAGTAGTTAGTAAGTACTAATAAGCATCATATTATAGACGTTAAGATAAGACGATAGAATTATAGCCGTTATTATAATGACCATAAAGACTAAATTCGGATCTCGCGTTATAGCCATTTCCGTGTAGCGATTATAGCCGTTATATTCGAACGGCATACAGGCTAAATTGGAACGATATACAAACAAATACAGGCATCTGTCATCGGTGATTATATACATGTATAAGGGATTCAAATATTTTTCCACTGCGTAATAATCGACGTAGTGCATAAGTCAATAGAGACGCTTTCATAAGCATGCTATTATAGACTTTAATTGTATACGCATAAAGACCATATACGCATGAAGAACAATTTTATAGCTGCAAAAAAATAATCGTATCGTTAAAGTCGCGAATGTCATCCGAACGAACGAACAGACAGACAGACAGACAGACACACACACACACACACACATATCCGTGATTATATATAGGGGATTTTCGTAGTAAATGTACTAATTTTTGTAATAAATAAAAGAAATTCAATTTTATAATTTTAGTGCTTAGCACTATTTACTACCGAGCCCCTCATATGTAGTCATTTTCGTTTCCAAAACAACAATTTATACTCGAAACATTCAATTGTACATCCCACTCGAAAACTACACGTACATCACCCCCAATTCATACAACAAACAACACTCAACAAACGTTACATGGCCACATTTCGCTGCATTTGGGCCGCGGCGCAGTGCCGCCACCGGCTCAATAATGCAAACGACCGCCCCGAAAAGACAATGGATTTATTAACGACGTCGAACTACAGTTATTACGCGTCGCCCGAGTCCGCTCTTATTAAAAGCCATATTTTACGTGGAATGTCGCCACTATTTGGCCGACGACCCGACCGTGTATAAATCTCGCCGTAAATATTCAAATATTCAAAACGGCGCGGATCGAAAATTGGCGCGAACGCGGGCGCGCGCGATGCCGCATAAACAAGGGTGTTTTGTATTTTTTTTTAAGGGATGTTTTTTTGTATTGTTGTGTGATGATGTTGTTATTTTGTTGGTGGTTTCGGATGGATTGGTCCAGTGATGTAGTGCTTGAAAAAGTAACGCTCAATTTTTAAATCCCCCCCCCCCTCCCCCAACGTAAAATATTTATTTTCAAGTTTTATTTTTAATAACTAAGTTATTACTTATAATTTTAATTTTAGACATCTAGACCTGGGGTAAATGCCCTAGAACCGTGTAAAACAAGCCAAAAAAGCACCAAAGGCGAAAATTATTTTTCAAATGTTTTACTCAATCAAACTGTATCGCCAAAAACTATCAATTTACTTAATTTCTACTTACAATCTTTTTTTAGTTAATTTGTAAATATTTCTATAACAAGTAATTGTCGAAGCAATGAAAAAATTTCGCCACAGGCGAAAATTTTTTTCAAACGTCTTATTGTATAAATTTCTATTCGTTTTTCTGGATGGACATCAAAACTGTTCGTTATATATACTTATGTTATGTTTTTTTTGATATTTTGATGTTTTTGTAATTTATATAAAATTCAAGGAACTAGTACTCAAACCATCCTTTTTAAAAATCATAGTGAATTGATTAAAAATTATTTTACCTTTTTTACTGACAAAATTATATTTTGATACAATTAGAACTATAACCTAATATTTAAATGTAACGATATTTTGTAAAACATCATTGACATTCCGTCAATTGAACGAGTTCTATCCGATCATAAATTATTCCATAAAGATTTATGTTGCGAAAATTTATTGACGTTCACAAAGTAAGCTATGAGCCGTTTTGAAGCACTAAACTCTCTTTTAGAACAATAAAAAATGGGAAGAATCAATAAAATTATCATAAAATGAGAAAAAGTATATAAAAAAATATTTTTATTCACTTTTTTTTCAAATAAATCTAGCCATATGATTTGATCGGATGAAAATTATTTTTACCTTTCTTGAAATACATCAATATTGTATTATACTTTTCTCTGTATTAAAGGTTGATATTTTTTTATTAAATTTTTAAAGTATATGTAAACTAATAACCAGTTTAACCTCAATATTCAAATAAATAAAATATTACTTTTCGCATCAATTCATAATCTAATCATTTTCTAGAAATTCGAATAATTCCTTCTCGCGTACAAAGCTTTGAAACCTTTTTCTAATATCTACCTCAGTCTTTATTTTCATTCTATCTCACTTTCCGTGAAATATTCTCATATTTGAAATTTAACATTTTATTATTTATTTTTTGTAGACTACAAAAAAAACAAAATTTCATTTCAGCATTCGCCACATACATATTCAAATCCTTACGTAAACAAAACATTATTTTGCATATCTCGACCACATTTATAATATACTGATTTATATTCGCGAAGTATTTACATCAACCGCAACCATGCGTATAAAAATCGAGATTCTATCGCATACGAACATTTTTTCAATTAAACCCAACATCGCACCGAATTAGCCAAACTTCCCCTAAATATTTTTGTTTTTGTTATATCACATTCGCGCTTGGACGTGATTCGAATATGTAGGCTTCGAGTTTAGGCCCCCTTGACCTAAGGCCCTGGAAAAACTGGCCCTATACAGCCCAGATTATGCGACACCGAAGCCTTCAAAGCTCCCGACGAGATCCCGCTAACAAAAAGGTTAAGAAATCTCAGCGGAAGATCTCCGGACTGCGCATAGAAGATATGTAATATATTTTTCTTTTATTTTTTGCGAATAAGTGTGAGCCGGCCGCTTTGATGTGGAGCTTTTGTGCGGATGGGAAATACGCAAAAATGTGGGATGTGTAATAAGCACGTTCTGTTTATTCCTTGTGTTCGAATCGTCCTTTTAATGTTTGGCAATGAAAATTTATTTGTTTACGACGCTGTGTTTCGTTTTCGTCATGAAACTAATTAAATTTTATTATTGTTTAGTCTTTTTGATGCAAAAAAATAAAATAAAATTCGTAATATACGCTCATATTAACTGGAATGTAAAAACGGAATTGTAATTGTGTGACTAATTTTGAAATTTATTCGCGCCGAGGAATTGTGTCATAATTTTTCGAGTGCTTAAAATTCCCGCATTGAAACTTTCATATTTCCACATTTGTACGGGCTTAATCTCAACATTAAAATGTACATGTATGTTTTTCCGTACAAAACCATGAAATTGTGTTAATTTCGGTGAACTGCAATCCAGCACGAAAATATTCGCCGGCGGTGGTAACTAACTTCGGTGCAGAAACTATGATAATGGCGAAACCCGTCGAGAGCTTTTACGGTTTATGCTTTATGTGAACGCGTGTAATTTCAAACCTTTGCATAAATTTATACTCATATGACCATATCTTATTATCGTTTTTTCAATCTATTTGTGAGTTGGGATGAAAAATCGTTGAAATTTTTATTTTTTACTAAAAACTTCCATATAGCGCCCTCTTTTTCATTTTTGCACGTTCCATAGTCTCCATCCTATTTACTCTGTCTTGTATACGGTAAACGTATCTTTAAACTGAAAGTGTGCAATGTCACAATTTTTGAAAATCCTTTTATAGCGAGACACGTAGTGAGACTTATCATTTCGTCCTATACACGCTCGCGAGATGCAATTTTCATTTGCTCATATGAAATTTCCGCGGGAAACTTTTGCAAGAACCTCCCATATTTTTAATGGAAAATTTTAATATCGACGAACCCCGAACTCGAAAAGAGACATTCCGCCAAAGGACGGGAGCCCAATTTGTGAGTCATAATTTTATTCGTGGAATTTTCTTTGAGATGGTTCCATTATATCTACGCCTTCGAAAGACACCTTCGGAAGCCTTTTGAAACTGGCGAAAATTTTCAGTCTTCCCTACCAAATGGTATATATATAGAAGGTCTTTTCTTGTGGAATGTGTTCATTAGAGAACAACTGGATCACCTGGAAGTGAGGGCGAGCAGTGATAACTTGCATCATCGTCTCCTCACAAAGGCTCCACTCCAATTTATTCCTTTCATATATCAAATGCTCGCAATCAGCGTCTGAACGTTCGAAAGGAATTACCGCATACTTTAAAATTTATAGTGATGCCTCCGAATAGTGGTTTTGTGTGGTCATATTAAATATCGAAGCGTAAATTTAGAAACGGGGCGAACTCCTCATCCCCATATTCTAAAACGAAACGAACTACTTAGCGATTCACCCCCGAAATACACGAGACGACCTTCTATCAATTTCAATATTTAATTTTCGCATAACATTTGAATAATTTATATGCGAATTAAATTTATTTTGATACGATTTCTGGAGGGCATAAAGAGTTCGCCGAATGTTTTGTTTTATACGTTCTCGTTTTCCCGGTATAGCTCATGCGTATGCTTTGGCTAAATATTTGCCGTGGAATACATCATAGGGTTTATTGAAGTTTCCCGTTCGCTTTAGATATCGAAAACAGTATATTTTTTATGTATATTTCTTTGTTTTTTCGCTATAAAAGGACTCGTAGAAGGTTCGGAGTTGTAAATAATGAAAAGGTCCTCGATAAACACTCGCATATTTCGCTTTCGTGATGCGATTGTCACGGGCAACCTGTCGAATTAATGGCTCGTAAAAAAAACCATAGCATGAGAACGTTTGCATATTTCGCAGAATGTTGGAAAAATTTCGGGAAATCGGTCGGTTTATTTATTAAAGTCGTTCATGCGCGTAGGTAGATTTGGTTATTTATTATGATTTTCCAAACGCACTTGGATTTATGATTAAAATAATTTTATCATAATTAACGAGTTAAAACATAATATAGTAATAACACTAAATTACGTTTTCTCGAGAGTTTACTGTGAATACATTTCAGGATTCATTCATATTGCCTTTATATATAATATATGAATGAATTCTGAAATGAAAAATAAAAATATTATTATATTTTGTATAATATCATAATATTATATTCCCTTTATATGAATATTCAAAAATATGAATATGAAAACATTAATATCATAAATCGTAACATTAACTCAAATACCATTCTATTTTCAGGTTTCATACATTTTTATTCCGTGAAACCGATAGGAAACAAATTAAAAATCACGTCAACAATATCAAATGCATATTTTTAATATTTCACCCTCAATCAAAAACAATATTAAAAGCACACTATATCTTTATATATAAAAATGAATGTTTGTTTATTTGTTTGTTGCCGTTTCACTCCAATACCGTTCAACTGATCGCCATGAAAATTGGCATGTAAATGTATTTTTTGTGGAGAAGGTTTTTAGCATCATTAAAATAGGGTGATCTTATTTCCCAGAACCCAAAACGGGACAGTCCGCAAAAAAATTTTCCCCACCTATATAAAACAAATATTTTGCTGTCGTGAAGGTTGTTGTATCATTAAAATAGGGTGCCCATATTTTCCAGAACCCAAAACGAGCGGTCAGCAAAAAAATGTTCTCCGCCTTTATAAAAAAAATGTTTTTTGTCGAGAAAGTTGTTGTATCATTAAAATAGGGTGACCATATTTTTCAGAACCCAAAACGGGACGGTTCGCAAAAATTAAATAAAAAAATAATTTAATTTAAAATTTAAGTCCCGAGCAACGCCGGGTACTACCGCTAGTACCTACTATATAAAAACCAATCTGATTCAAATATAAATATTTTATATAAACATTCTTAAACCATAACAACGCACACAGAGAATAATACCTGCAACCTCAAATCCTATTATCATAACACAACCACCTCACACACCAAGATTCACATTTCTCCAACGGAAAATCCCCAACAACCTCAACACACGCTCCCCCATCCACCCACTCCCGAAGATGCACCAGAAAGAAATAATCCTCAACACAAGCGGATACCACATCCGGCAATCTCGCACAATTTCCTCGACACGAGACAACACTTGTCACGTTCTGAGGTCGTTGTTTGCACCTCGCGTGACTGAAACCGGGAGCATCATCTGCTCCGCTCCTTTACCTGAAAAGCCTTATCTAGAGGCCTCTATTTGATTAAGCCTCCGTGTTCGGGCATTGCCGTTCCGACGAGAAGTAATTTCATATTTCATTTCTGGTGTTTGCCGGTAAGATTAGGCCGCTTCTTGCAGTGGGTGGTTTGCGCCGCCGCCCACTCTCCATCCGTCGCGTTTACGCGATAATAAAACACATTTTCATCCAGAAATGATAAATTGCGCTCCTTTCCTACGCCGACAACAGAGACAAATATGTAAATGCCTCTTTTTTTAGCATCCAGCTCTCCCCACCCTTTCAGCGTGCCCTCTGTACTTCCTCTCAAACGAATAATTTATACACGACGTCGCTCTATTGTGTGAATGGAAAAGAATAAAATATACAGCGAAAAATATATATTATTCGGTGTAACGTATAAACAAGCTCGCTTGACTATATGTACAAGGTGACACGTTTGTTTCGCGGTACAGGTGTGTGTGAGATGTGTTGTTTGATATGTATTCTAATGTGTGTTGTGCATGATTAATGTACGGGAATAAACATTGGATTGATTCATATCTTGTCGGGTGTCTTGAATAATTAGGATAAAATGGATGTTTTGTTGTAATTGAGGTGCTATTGCAAAAATGTTTCGTTCAGTTAATTAATTGTTCTCATATATTCTTTCAATCATTAATATCAAGATATATATGATGCGTTCGATAAATATTATAGATTCAACTATGATATATATTATACTATTGATTTCAAATCGTTTGATAAAAACTAGTTTTAGTATCAATCTTTTTAGATTTGTCTTCATATGAAAATCTTTCAAACATTCAATGTCTTTATACAACAGAAGGCATTACATAATCTAAATATAATGATTATATAATAGTCGAATATATATTTACGAGATGAAAATAAATTTTGCTTCATAACAATTCCAGAAAATGTGAAAGTTATAAGTAAACATAATACGGTGATTATACTTGACTCACGCTGAATGTGATTCGTGCTACACAAATTATACCATATATAAGAAAATTCGTCCAATTTTGTGAAACTTTTATTGCCGCTTGACACGTAATTGTTTCTGAACTAGTGTTCTAATGCCTTAATTAAAGTATTCCGAAACTGTGATATATTACAAATAAGCGCGCGTGAATTCTTCCAACATAATTAGTAAACGCGTATGAAACTTTACATGTATCAAGAATACATTTTCAATATTTATATTGAATATACAACACGACATTTTAATAAGCCCGACAAACAATTCAAGCCACCTTTCATAAATAACTAACTATATGAATGAATGTTTTAATCGGTAAGCTCGAATAATACACATTTATTATACAAAGGGTGAATACTTGTATTTCATACAATTGAAAAGGTTTCATAAATTATGAATCATGCGAAATGTGATATTTACAACATTACAAGTAAAATTTTCTGACAGCGTCTGAATGTTAATTTTCACGAAAAATTTTGCATTTTACTCGTACTAACGTAATAAATAAAAATTTTGTTGAAACCATATAAGTTTAGTATGGAAAAAAAATCATAATGACGCTCACACAAAATAATGCAAAAAAATAATGCTCATGCATATTTAAAACACCTGAAATATGTATCATTTATCAAAACGACAAACATACAATGAATGTATAATATAATTGTGGCTCTGAAGAGATTTTCACGAAACAAAATTTCTCATGCGTGTATGATTCGGAAAATAATGTAGAACATTAAACGAAACTTATTTTCGTATTTTCTATAAAAATATGTATTTTTTCAATGTAATAAATAATATTTTCTTTCAAAAAATATTAAAAATTATGTTAAATTTTCCAAACAATGACATATCACGAAAACGGTAAAGTTAGTTGTCGGGAAATTTCGTTATTTCGGAACTAACGGTCTAGAAACCGAGCCTTAATTGCTTGGATCGCAACCTTACATTTCGCAGTTCAAGTTTAGCACAGATGTTTATATATTACATACATTTAATATTAATTACCTCTGATATTGTCTTTAACTGAATAGAATTCCTCGTAGTGGAAGTTCAAATATAATATTTATACGTATTTTCATATAAAACAGATTGGTTCAAAACAATATATATAATATTCCTTTGATGTTTTTGTGATAAAAAATTACTACGATTTCTCGCATCAAAATTAACTGAAAAATTAACCGATTACTTTTATGGTTTCAAATGATTCAAAACGACAATAAAACATCGGTTACGACCCATTCTAAACGTACAAAACAGCGCACATTTCCATTTAAGATACATCGCTCCAAAGGAAAAAAATCTAGCCTAATACAGCTGACACACGATAAAACTACGCATTTTTATTTCTGAAATTCAGCCAAAAACAATACTTGGACCACTTTCAGGACAAAAGACAATATCGTGCGAAACGCTCGAACGAATCTAGATACGGAACGCAATCTGCCAAGTAATTTTCGCGCACGACAAACCAGCTAGAAACCTTGACCCCACAAAAGCCTGCATTCTCGAACCGATCCCAAAAAAAAGGTTTACAAAGATTTTACATCCTGTAACGATTCCGAACACGCTCGTAAAGCTTCCGGTTAAACCGTTATTACTTGGTAACAAACTGAGCGCGGTCTGCACTCTAATTCGACGACAATTCGTATGTGGCTTGCACAATCGGCTCTATTTCGAAACTAGACGAATTTCGAGGCTAAACTGATTAAATCGAGCATTGATACTAGTGGTCCTCAAACTTTTCGTATAATAAACTCGTGGGAAGTAAAGGTTTTCTTGTTGACGATGTGCGATTATGTGATGTTGGGTTAGATGAATTAACGGAGCTAAATATTGATTAAATTACCTGACGAGACGTAGTTTGATGATAATTAAGCTCCAAATGACCCAATAGATCTGTTAATGTTAATTCTCTCTAATTAAGCTTATTTGAATACATTAAATTGTATTTGCACTATGGATTAATTTATTATTTGCATTAGTTGTTTTATGAAATAGTAAATTCTTGTCTCAATATTTTATCATGTTGCGTTATTTGAGACTCGAGAATTTTTTCCCACAGTAGATAATATATAGTATGTAATAAATGTTGTATAATATTTTATTGAAAAATAAAAGATGGCTTACCATCCAAGTACAAAATTGATGTTGCTTTGAATTGGTTTTCTTATTATTCTCAAATGATTATTCTTAAGAAAAATTTATAAATATCCTTGAGTATAATAAGAAAAAAATATGTATTTTAATTTATTTTCTTATTTTAGCTCACAAAGCTTGATAGCTATAACGTTTGAACATTACTTAGAGACCACTGTAGATAAAAAACTTTGACATATTAATCAAAATATCAATCTAAGCTTTAATGACATATTATTTTAGTAAAAGTGAATCGCTGTCATCATATTTACCAAAAATAATAAATACACAATCATAAAATTTTAATTTAAGCGAATGACAGTTTATGACAATGACAGTATGATTACAAATATATATTAAAAAATATCAGTTATTAAATTGAGTGAATCGTTATATACTGCTGTACATTACTAATTTATACAATGTAGATTATATTTCTGGGAATAAAACGTTTATTGTTATGGCATAAGACCCTTCTTCGTCCTTAATATCGAACGATTCTGGTTTTGCGCAGTTATTTCTTTTCGGTTATGGTGTTCGCATGGTCGTCATCTGGTCTCGGTTTTTCTTGGGGCTTAATTGTTTCCGGAAAATTCTAGACGGCTACTTATCGTTCGGACGTTCGTTTTGTTCCGGATGAGTTGTCGTTTCTATGGCAGCTGTATTGTGTATGAATTCAATCGATTCGGTGCGGTTCGATGTCTTCGCATTAGGAAAAAATTATTTTGCAATAGAATACTTTTCATCGAAGCGTGAAGTTAATTTGGGAGATATCCAATGTAAAATATTGAATAAGATGGCACCTCTGCCAGAAAATTTTCGCATCTCAAAAATGCAGATTTTATACGGGAAACAAAACAAGCCTTTGCATTTGGAAACTTCATCGCTATTTTAAATCTGCATGAAAAATTTGCTCCAAAACTTTCACAAAAGCGCCAACAAAATAACCCATTTCCACACATGCACATTGAAAATTTTTAAAAACATGACCCGTTTCAAACTCCTAACATATGGAAACATGTCGTTTTATGCAAGTGAAATATATTTTTTATGAAAACCCTCGGCTCGCATCAGCATCAGCCTTATTTTCGATTCAGTAATCAAGCGAACAAATACAAAAAATCTTCAGAATAAGGCGAAAATCGATCTGCTTCAACGCAACCTACATTCAGTATCCTTATTCATGTTTATATACGCGAGAATACGTATAGACATAATTAAATACATTCCTTTGTCGGAGGATAAATTGGATTTGCTGTCAACGAAATTCGCGTAGACGGTTTTATTGTGTCTG
Organism: Hydropsyche betteni; assembly: GCA_028571205.2. NCBI lineage: Eukaryota > Metazoa > Arthropoda > Insecta > Trichoptera > Hydropsychidae > Hydropsyche > Hydropsyche betteni. The sequence continues at coordinate 320,640 of JAOXNN020000010.1, forward strand.
ACCGGTCGGCTGTTTGCCGCCCGTCCGCCCACGGTCAACGAATAATGAAATTTTCCCAGGAAAAGCGGAAAAACTCGGAAAATTCTACAGGAAAAAAGGCCCTAGTCGAGTGCATCACCGCAAGACGAACAACGAAACCTCGTACTTTGGATAATGGTATTGAACTGACGAAGGATGATGACGCCAAAGGACAATTCTTCTGTGAAGGCGAAGTGGACTCAAAAGCCACTAACTTTAATGCCGATAAAATTTTAATTTGTACATAATATGATTAAATTATTATTTTTTCTATAATATATTGTTTTTAAATGAGTTTCTTCGTATTTTTATAGTTTTAATAAGAAAATAAGCTTATAGCTGAAAAATCTGATACTTAAAATCATATTTCTTCAAATAATACATATGTCCATCTACTGATTGTAATACATGTTGCTTTACTTTTATAATCAATGAATAAAAAGATAAAATGTTGATTTTCAACTTTGGATTTTCACCTATAATGATCATTAACTTAAAAAATAATATTTCTACTAAGTATTCAATTTAAATTTTCATTTAATTAAATTTATAAATATTTTAAGTGACAAGGAAGTTCTACAATTTTCAACAATTCGTGCTAAGGTTTTACATTACGGTCTTTGATTCTAAACCTCTCATATATTTTATAAATAAAATACGATACCCACCTTTTTCATCCCCGATACATCCTCCGTATATAGATATCGTGTACACTCACAGTCTGTGAGGAATAAAAAGAAAAGTTTTTCGCTTTTGTGTTATACGACGAGCTTAAGAAAAGTTAAGACACTTACCGGGCAAGGAAATATACGGGCGGTCTAAGTATGCGTCTTATACACGCGAGATTCTATCTTTTTTTGTGTATTTCGAGTATTCATTTTATTCTTTTTGAATTTTTGGAGGGATTTGTAAAAATACTTTTAATGTTGCCGTATCGGAAAATATACAAAGGCATATGGAAAGTTTGCCAATATGATCGTTGTATAATAGTTGCGTATTTGTATGTTTCAAATTTTATACTTATCAACTGTTTTGCTGTTTATCGCTTTATTATATTTATGAGCGTTGTAAAAACATTGTAATGCGATTAAAAAAGTTCAGTTAAATTTTCGAAAACAATTTACTCTATGTATAAAAAAGGTCTTTTGATTATAATGATTTATTTAACATATTAGTGAACTAGTCGTTTGTGCCCGTAAAAGGTTAAAAGCTTCCTTTGTTAACAAAGAACGGTTTTTTCTATTAAAACGATTAAGTTTTTTTGTGAATTTCTTTCCTTCAAAGCTCTTTTAATTTTGCCTTTATCGGTCCTTTTTTATCAAACGCTTATATTTTATTTGAATAAATAATTTACTTTTTTAACACCTTTTTACTACATCATAATATTTATTTTAAAATTTGCAAAAAATCAGTAAACGGTTTCTATACAAACGAAGATAAAAGCTTATTTGGTAAATATATCTTAATAACAAATTTAATTTGCATAATATTCCAAATTTCGATTAGCTTTTAAACCTAAACTAATATTAAATATATTTCGAGTTACTTACCTACCTGTATGTATACATTCGTGATTTTTTTCCAACCGAACCATTTTGTTTTAAATTCAAAATAAATTACCCTTAAATAAATAACATTCGAATGATTAATCGATACTCTGCTATATTTTTATTTAGCTTGAAACCTTTTTTTTAATCTTTAATTAACTAGCAACACATCATCGACTTTTCAAACAAGTTCCTTTTTTTTTAAATTCACTCATTTTTTTACAAGTAACCAGATTGACCTAGTTCAGACTCTACCAACACATCACTCATTCTTAAAGCTTCGTCAAAACAATCTCAAAGTTCATCCCCGAGAGTATTATAAAAACATAATCCATTATGAAAACAAATTTTACTTTCTCCACAATCACATCCATATACTGAATATTTGCACCAATAGGTCAATTTAATTAAGCTTCACCAACACGTAAATAATTTTTGAAACTTCGTTAAAACAAACGCAAATATTATTTGCGATTCCAAAAGGCAATCTGGTTTATCTTATAAATCCTATTTCTTCCTGTAGTAATATTTTTATATATTAGTGTCACTACGATACAATAATTAGGCCATACAAATAAATTTCTAAAGTTTCATAAAATAATCTCGAAATTTATTCCGAAAAATATTGTAAAAACTCGTTGGACCAAATAGTAATGGACCAAATGATTAAAATGTAGTTGTAGTTATTAAACTGTAGTTGTTATTAAAGTATTGTATTGCCCGTAGAGATTGACTTTACTTTAACGACATTGTCACCTATCTGTCATTTTAATTCCTTTTTTTTTCATTCTATTGCACATTTTATGTATTTTCGATGCTCACTTTATACTTCACATTTTTTTTACTGCACACTATGAATAAAATAATGTCCAATACGAGATTCTTTAATATGAAAAATAATGCACAATATATATTTTCCTAATGCGCAAGTGATTCGTTTTAAAGCATAATCTATATTTTTTAATGCACAGTTAAATCGCACCTTAATAAAAACACTTAAAGCGTTTAGCCGGTCTTATTAAAATCCATCAACCCATTGTTTAATTCATAATCACAAATATCATTTAAAAATCATCTGTTTCTTCAACACACCAACATTACTAGGCTGGTTCAACGAACCTCTACCAACCCATAATTTCAACAAGAAAGAATTTTTTTCTTTATTCAAAATCACACCCTTACTACATATACACACCCATAACGCTTAGTCGAATTAAACTACATCAGCCCATAATTCAATTCAAAATCACAAATTTCATTGAAAAATAATCATCTATAATATTACAAAAGCACATTCTCTTATTGGCCCGGCAAAAATCACATGAAACTTCAAATTAAGAAACTTCATATTCCTAAAACTCACTTCTAAAATAAATTCATGCTCTTGACGGTTGGCGCGCTGTGGGTCAGTTTGACAGCTGTCA
>JAOXNN020000010.1:336756-365169 GCA_028571205.2 Hydropsyche betteni
TAGATCGGTGGCCCACATATGGGCTACACATGTGAACGTTCTCGAACGTTCCGCGAAAAAATTCCCTCCGTTACAACATAATATAATAAGAAAAAAATGACCAAAATTTAAAAAAAAACTTTCTACTGCAAAAGACTTTACAGATGACAATAATCGTCCTGAGATCATATATCAAAAAAATGATTTAAATATTCAACTCATTAAAAATGTGCATTATTTGAAAAGAATTAGTCGGTATATAAATGAGTCTTGTGACTTTTTTATAATAGGACACAGAAGTGACTACTTTAGCTATAAATTGAAAATATACAATAAGAAGAAAATGTTTAAACTTTTGATCGATGTAAATTTTATATTTTTTTTTCTTAAGATAGACGTTGAGAATGATGATAATCGTCCTGTAATTATTTATCAAGAAATGGTTTCAATATTTCACACATTTAAAGTGTATATTGCGTGAAAAATATATACATTATAAGGAATATCTTATCTTTTAATTAACGCTGTATAAAAATTTACTCATTCAACAAAATTGAAAAAAAAATTCCCATCCAAATGAAAATCATTATAAGTGTCTATCCAAAACATAAAAAATTATGAAATATTTTAACAAATTCTTAGTAAAATAATATAAAAAAAAACAATTTAGAAATTCTCGGCCAATAATGAAAAAAACACATTTTTCTTATTACCCTGGAAAAATTTAATAAGCGCAAAAATTTCATACAAAACGTCGACACTGCTGAAGGCGACTCGCCGACTCGCTACTATGCAATGCCCGCCGAAATTGCTTTACAACCCGCAATTGCTTTCCACATTTCAAACTGTGTAATTTTACCAAACGAAACATGCGAGCCCTCGACGCCGAGAGTTGTCGACCCCCCCTGGACCGTATGTACGTTTGTAGCTCGTCCGACTAGTGTGTCAGATGGTGGTGTATGAAAACGGTGACATTGTCGAAATGTGAATATGGATGAGTGTGGGTGTATGTGGAATTTTGGATTTTATGTCGAAAATGGATAGTTTTTGTTTCGATCTAGTGTTTTGAATGACTTTTTTATATGTAGAACGAGTTTGATGGAAAAGCTTTTGTTAAAATAATTGAATTTTTGTATATTTCTGTATTTTTTATATAAAATTTCATTTGTTTATTTTATATTAGTTTGATATTAATGAAAAATGATATGTTTTTGTAAGAAATCATTAAAATTTTCAATATATAATAATATGAACTTTGATATTCAATGTATGACTCGGTAAGTTATTGCAGATTACATATTGAGTGTTCAATCAATGTGAGTGCAATTGCATTACGTTTAATAATTGATCAATAAGCTTTTTGTGTATTAATCTTGGATATTATAACAATGTGAAACACAATTTCAACAATCAATCAAGTTTGGTTTATATAAAAAATGAAAGTGCATTTTGGTTTTATGTATTTTAGATGTCGTTTTTTTGCTTATTTTTATCATTATTGATAATCAAAATTTATTTATTTACGACTATCATAAATCATATTTGTGAAATTATATTATAGTAAAATGAACTATGATAAATTGGAAAAATATTTAAATATAATATTAAAAATATTACTTCGATTATACTAAGAGTTCGACTTAAAATTTTAGTATTTAATAAAATAACTCCAAAATATGCAAATTTAATATATTAATTATTTCAAATGAATTTTTTGTTTATAATATAATATTCAAAAAAATATCACTACAAATACAAATATTTAATTTAAAAAAATTTATAAAACTTTTGTGTTTTATAATAGTTGATAAAGATTGACTGAAAATCTTAGTATTAATTAATATAATACAACACAATCCACTACCAAACAACATCCACATCCAATACAAATCCTTCCATCAAATATTCCCAAAAAATACCCCATTAATACTCTGGATAAGGTCCAAAAATTAAAACGAACGACGCTGTTCCGTTCCGCGCGCGGTCAACGATACCAGCAAAATCCATTTGCGCAATAAGCTTAGCGACCGTTTCCACTCCGCTTTCCCGGTTTTATTCCACTACACTTTTTGTATCGCAGACGGGAATTTTCATTTCGTCAAGGAGACGTCCGAAGCTAAATCTTGCGCATTTCCAGTCGAAAATGCCCGTAGTATTTATCGCCGGTTCGAGGAATTCGCGTATGTGCGATTTCGTACGTTTCGCACGTGTCTACATATTATACTATACGTGTTGCCGATTCGGATAGCGCTTGTGCGCCTTTTGTGAAGTTTTAAACAATTTCTCGTTTTACAAGCGAAAAGTTGGTTGTTAAAATCTCTTCGGATTACTTTCGGCGAAAGTTTTCTCAATTAAACTTACGAATGTATCGCGTATAAACAACTCGCTTTCGCATAAACATGTCAACCCTCCGGAGACGATTTAGATTTTAGTGCATATTATTCTGATGGTCTAATTTTTAAAATAACATGTAATATTATACATATTTATATTTGCTTATTTTATTATTTTATATATCTACCGGTTTTACACTTCATATTCAACTATAAGAAAGTATTATTAAGCGCATTGTCATAGTAATAATTGAAATTCATTACTATGAATTTTTGTCAATTTTTTTAATTGGAAGTGTAAAAAATGTATCCTTATGTCAATTTTGACATTTCTGAAATTCTTATTACAGAAAATTCTTAAGTTTCTCAGTATTACCAATATTAAAAAATCTTCATAGTTAAATTATTTTTTTTAATTAAAAAAATAATATTAAATTAATGAACATGATAATTTGAATGAATAGTTGGTATTTTAATTAGAAAGTCTTTAACAATGAGCATACTAAGGTAATTAAAAAATTTGAAACTCAGCACAGCGTTCTAATGAACGAAAATCAGAACAATGTGCAAGTTTTGGCCGAAATTTATATTATTTCGAAAGTTTTCTCACGATAATTCAGTCAGCAGACGACGAATCTAATTACGACAACGTCGATCGGACAATCGAATTACAATAATAATTCGAAGCGAAATGTTCTCTCCGTTCAATCGGAAACTATTCAAATGAAGCGTCTTTAAATTTTCAACTCGAAATTGCGTTTTCCAATTCTCACCAATACAATCGTTACAAGCGCTTCTTTTCAGATTGCAATCGGCATATTTTTTAGTGATTATGCGGTCAAGTAGAAAGATGTTTCGATTTTTTATATGAAGTCGTTTATATATTCGATATCGAAATTTGTGAGCGTTTCGAATAATAAATTCAGTTTCATTTCAATAAATTTTATTAGGTTTTAAAGATTAAATTTAAAGAGTTTTATGATATTCGATAGTAAAAGTTTTTTTTATTTTATGCGTTTTAAGTTATTTTTCTCATAAAATTCGTTTTCATAGATATTGATAAAAAATAGTAACTGCAGGATGGATATTTATTTCCATTCCAATACGTAATAATTCTAGTTTATGTAAAAAGATGCAAAAAATGATAGTGTTGAAAATATTTAATGTGTAAATTTATATAGTACTTGTTATATTGATTTTTTTTTAATTCAAAAATGTATTTAACAAATGTGAAATAAGAAAGTTTTACAATTCCATGAAAACTTTCAAAACCATAAAAAATCGATAAAATAACTTTTAATATCAAAAAGTTTGAAATTTAGAAACAACTTTTTTATATTTCACACTAAAAATTAATAAAAAAAAAAAAACAAGAACAAGAAAATTAATGAACTCAATGACAGCCAAATACTTAAAATCTCACATCATAACCACAAAAAATCAAGACAATTTGAAAAAATTATAACCGACGTACCGAATCAATCACTTTTCTTCTACATTTAAACAAAAACATACTTTTCAAACAACCCAAACTATTCACACCGAAAATTCACTTAAAATTTCACAATTTAATCGCAACAAACCCGGCAAAATCGAGTCACCCCCTCAATTAGACCCTTTTCGTTAGCGCGCCCGATAAAGGCAACGTCCGGACAAAAAACCGCGGAGAGCTCTCTTTGTTTCGTTTTTGCGAAACGACATTTCGGCTTTTTTCGCGTTCGTATCGCTCCTTTTGTGGGAATCGGAAAAAAATCCGCGCACAAAACAAGAACAACAACAATGGGCGCGATTGTGCGATCGCCGAGGCGGGTCTCGATTACGCCGCGCCCACAAAAGGGTTAACGGGAAAAGCGCACGAAAACAAATTACACGGTTGTGCTCTAGTGGAAAACTAGGAGGTTTTGCTCTGGAGGTGTTCGTATGTAAAGTCGGACGATTTTTCCCGTTCGGTTTTTCCGGGGTGGTTTTAATTGAATGGCTTCCGTGTTCGGTTCGGTGCTGTTTTGATTGAATTTAAACTGGCGACTTATTGTTTGGTCGGTGACTGATGTTATAAAATGGTTTATTAAAAATGATGAATGGTCGTTTGAAATTTGAGAAAATATAATTTTTATTTGATGAAAATGTGAATATGCATTTTTTTAACGTATTACAATTCTGAATATCAAATTTATAAGTTTTTTAAATAAAATTATACTTTTATGTTACTCACATACGGCTAAATCGTTTGAGGAGCTCGGCAGTAAATAGTGCTAAGCGATATTTGTCACTTTTGGAGATATTAAGTAAAACAGTTTACGTGCATTTAGGTGCAAATAAAACTTGGAGTAGCCCGACATAGTACTATCATCTTTTGAGAGAATATGGAATTATTTATTAATAAAAGAAACTCAATTTTATAATTTTAGCGCTTAGCACTATTTACTGCCGAGCTCCTCATTTAATGACCGTTTATTTAATAATATCCATATGTATAACTTCTTGTAATAAATTCTAACTTTTTAAAATACTTACTCATGATTCTTAATAAGTAATTTGATTAATTGAGAAAAATTTTAGTTAATTATTGATCAAATAAACACAACCTATTGAGATAATTTATCAAATTATATTCACATATTATTTTAACACATCCATTAGTTACATTATAAACAGATCTTACTTAAAATAACATTTGCACCCGCATGCCTTAAGCTCACTGTCACTTCGTTAATTATAAACACAAACTCCCACATTCCATTCATACGTAATTAATATAATGGACACACGAAAAACCGAGTTTAAAACCGACGAACCGTTCGGAACCCTGAAACCTGGGGAAAAAAACCGAAACTTTCAGCACACAAACACTGAAAATAAACGCGAATCGCACGAAAACACGAAACGGATACTCTCGGACGTAATTATAAACGGTCGCAATAAAATTCTATTACAACAATAAAAGGTCAAAAGCGTGTACGTTTTAAATGTCGATAAAATTATTCGGCAACACAAATACACGGAAATTATGTATTCGAGCCGAAAGGGCTCGTCTGAAAATAAATTTTCAGCAGTGCGGACCCATTTTTATTGCGACGTGTGCGTATACGTAACAAGGAATTCGCTTAACGACCATATAAACCGTTCCCGGCGAATTTTAGAGAACTTGAAATAAAACCCGAATTCTAATTTGATCCGTGACCGTAAAAATATATCCGCATACATATTTATGTTCATAGAGGCTCGATTTGATCGTAAAAAAAATCGAGCCTATATTTCTTTTTTTATATTAGCCCAAATCAAACGATGTAATATTACGTTCGTCGTAAAATTATCACAGTTTATGGATATTTATCGTTCGGATATATCGATGAAAATATAATTTTGATTGGATTGAAGTCGTTATTAGATTTATGTTTGTTTCGTGAAATTTTCAGTATCAATCATCCGAATTGAAAAGTTTTGATTCTTTTGGCTTGAACGTTTGAAATAATATTAATAGTTTCAATTAGAATTATTCAATCGTATGAATCAATACAAGATTTACACTTCAAATTCAATCTTCAAACTCTAAATTAAACTTTTTTCAAATCAAATTCAACCATTGAAAGTATTTTGTCATATTTAATATTAATCAAAGAAATATTATATAATAATATATGAGCTGTTCATCTTGATTAGGTTAGGTTTGTATATCTAACCAAAATGAATAATAACTCATTTTTTCCCGATAATGGACTTATACCACTTTCAAAAAAACAGCTCATATGTATTATATTTCATTGATTACTATAACATAATTGAATTTTATTTATAAAAGGCATGATATAATTGGAATGTAGAACCTGTATACTATTATTAAAAATTACTATAAATAAATACGTAAGTACGTAATACGTGTAAATCAATTTAGATATTTTTACTGATACGATTCATTTTCATAATAAAACCATTAGTACAAAGTAATAAAATAATTTTTATTCTTCAATAATGAAAAATATATATACATTTATATACAAAATCAGACAACATCCATTACATTTTTCTCAATCCACCGAAACTAAAAACTCATTTTTTACTATCATATTACAAACCCAAACACGATCTAAAACATCCACACTTTTAACAAAACTACGAAACCGAACGAAAACCAATTATGACACACACCCACACAAAAATCCCTCATGCACAACTCTCGCATTTCACCCGGAAAATCTCTCGGAAAATATCTACCATCGGACAATTTGCATCTTATGCACTCTACCGTGAAATCTGCATGCAACGAACACACAAAACACATTTCGACATGTATTATATTATTATACGCGATGTCCAATATGGCGTACGTGTGGGACTTTTGGAATGTATTATATTATATTACAATACTTATGTGATGTATTATAATACGTCGCATTAGTGTAAAAGGGTCGCTTTCGGACGGTGCAACGGCGTTTATCTGGCCGAATGCGTTTTGGGCGGGTGTTTTTGGGGGATGGTTGGGTGGTTTGGATGGTTTGGGATTTGGTTTTATGGTTTTTTGGTCGATGAGGTGAATTGGTTTTGTCAGGGTTCAGTTGGATTGGTTTGGTTGAATGAAAAAGGTAAAAATTTATTAATTTTTTGAATGATTGATGTGTCCTTTTGTGTTGAGGAATAATCTAGTTTAATTTTGTAGTTTGGTTTATAAAAATTCATTATTTCTACGTAAATTAAAACGCTTGGTAAATTTTTCAAGTGAATATTATTTGACTTTTGGAATAAAAATTTTCTCGACAGTAAATTAACTTTGAAATAATATTTGATAAGAACTGTAATGAAAATTTTCGCAAAGATATTTTTCTAACGATAAAAAAATGAGAGAAAAAAATTATTTCAAATAAACGTTAATTTTTTTTATTGACTTACGATATTTTATGCCAAATTTCTACTTATTTTTAACCTGACTTTATATACATGTAATCGTAAACACATTAAATTTCTGAAGGCCAAAAAGTAATTTTCGAAAAGTCAGTTATCTAAAAACTTTTATTTTTTTTGTAATTTTCCAAACATTTATTTTTATTTCTATCTATTATATTTCAATATAAAGCTTCCAAATAATATTAAAAAAATATTAATCTGAACTGCTAGAAACATCAATAAGAATCATTTTTATTATTTATTTTTATAATAAAACTAGCTGAACCCACAGACGTCGTCCTGCCAGTCTGTATTTTAACAGCTTGTAAATTAATAAATTCGTATTTAGTAGTATTAAGTAGCTAACATCGCTCGTGCGCTTTTCTTTTCATCTTAAAATAGTGTCAGATCGAGTTGCAAAATGGTTTCGATGATACAAAAACCTTCTCCACAAAAAATAAATATGCATGCCAATTTTCATAGTGATCCGTCGAACAATGTTGGAGAGAAACGCGCTCAGATATATGAATGTTATAGGCCGTTTCTAGTTCAGGCCGATTCTAGCGTCAAAAACTGCTAGTATGCAATATTATGCTTTATAACGTAGGACTTAACGCTCATATTTAAATCCGTGGATACGCGTTTGTATAATGTTCTGGATTTGAGCAGCGTTAAAAACGCTATTAGTGTGTGAGATTGCGTCCGCACGTTTGACGTTTCGTACAATCGATGGTCATATGTGACATTACTAACGGTAATGAAAAAATATTGGAAACCTGTTTTGATTAAGAAAAAATGTTAGAAACAACGCATGCCAATTATACGATTTTGACGTTTGGAGAACTGTCAAAGGTCCACGAACACTGCGCATGCGCTCACCGACGTGACACCCAGAAACATAGTATTATATTCATGAACCTTAAATCGTTGTACATATTTGCTCAATATGGCATATATAGGCGCTAGAATCGTCCTGATGCTAGGACTGGACTATAACATATATAAAAACATCAATCTTTATACATATAAGATATAATCCTTCCAATTATAATTTAATATGGCATATATAGGCGCTAGAATCGTCCTGATGCTAGAATCGGACTAAAACATATATACAAACATCAATTTTTATACATATAAGATATAATCCTTCCAATTATAATTTAATCTTTGTGTACAAACATTATTTTCACAATCAAACCCACCATACAATATAATCTTAATAAAACCCAAATAAAAGCCGAACCCCGACTAAAAACCCTCACGCGTACATTTTCGACAACAACCCGAAACTAGCCGACACTCCCCTATACTCCCGTGGGCCATTCAACGTCGTGTCCCCTTTTGTTGGGCAAATTATATCCGGCGGTGTCTGCCGGCGACCGGTCACGGCAATCATGGCCCATTTACCCCATTGATTTATGGCGTTCGCGGCCATACGTCAACCCATACCCCGGAGCCGAGGATCGAATACGTCCAGTTCCCGAATCCTGTTCGCAGGACGTCGCGAGCTTTCCTTTTCGGGGGGGGTGTTAGGGATTTCGAGGTCCCGCTCCCGTGTGATGTAGGTCGAATATGTGTTGGGTCCATTGAAACGGGATGGTTGTTTGATGATTGGCCAGTCGTAAAAAGAAGCCTTTTACAATAGTTGGGCTTTTACGGTGGCTATAAAAGTTTTAAAAAAATCGGATACATTGTGAAAATGCGTGGTTTTATTGAGCGTGGAATTTATTGATAAAAAAAATATTATTTTTTGAACAACCTAACAAGCAGTGATTTTTTGTTTGATATAAAAAATTCTATATTTATATTTTAAAAAAAAATGCAAATCCAAACTCGAACAATTCGAACATTCCCTTTATCTTGTTCGCTAAGTAAATGCGCAATTTATCCAATATGTAATATATCAAACGCGCCTTTACAAGCTTCGTACGTAAGTAAATTTCAGTCCTGGGGCGGATCGGGAATTAATTCGCCCAACAACGCGAAACTGTCTGACATACACATTAAATTATATAATACGCCAATACACACGTACAGCACAAGGATCTCGACACACATAAAGGAGAAGACCGTTTTCGAGCGGCAAGTATGAAAATCGCATTCGCACAGAAAATTAACATGCGGAAAATCTGACTCCTTTGTATCGACGCGGACAAAATTGCTCACTGAGCTCGGACTCGCACGAACAGTTCTGAATAAAAACGCCCACACGCTATTGTTAAATCTGAGGATATTTGGATTTCGAGGACGTGTTAGGTGGTGGATTTGTTTTTTGTTTGGTACAATACGGTGCTAATTGGGTGCGTGATTGTTAAGGCGGTTTTTCAGCGGAGAAAATTGCGTCAGAAACGCAAGAACTATTATATTTCGAACTGTAATATTTTTTAAATTAGTTTCGATGCGATCTTATAAAATATTTCTAAATAATTGCATTTTTATAAATAGATATTTTTTTGATATACAGTCATTTATTTTTGACGTTTAGTTATTTGTTATATTATCACTCGCCTTTTGAAAAACGATAAAAATATATGTACTTCTTATAAATGTTATTGTTCTTGGCGTTACGCTAGCAGAAAGTCGCAATATGAAAAGATAACTTTTTCATTGTAGAAATAACAGCGTCTTTTAATGAACATCGGAAAAGCTTTATGTTTCATCGTAATGAACGTCGTGTCCTATTCATACTGTTAATGCGACACAATTTTTAATTAACATATTCAGCGAAACTCATAATGTCTTGTTTTATTGTAGTGAAAAAAAAACGAATAAATATTTTAACATGGCAAAAACAATATTATTCCCGATTATATATCGAAATATTACACACTACCTTGTATTTATATCGATCTTTCTTATACCGAATTTCAGATACAGAAAAAACATATTCAAGCGTACCATTGTGTACTATAAGCCAAATATTATTCGGGTCAAGCGCTTCTCAAAACAAAAACAAATATGTATAACGAAACATAATATAAAATATAAAGAGAATAACACAAGTTCATTTTTACAATTTCCGGTCACATTCAAAGTTTCGAAAATTGTATCTGTAATATGAACGGCCATAGAAATATCCGATGTTGAACCTTATGTTAAGTTAATCGTGTATTTTTGCTGTAAAAGCTATATTGCTTCATTGAAACTGGACGTCATGAAAATATTTATGTATTTAAATAAATAAAAATCTTCATTTTATATATTTAGCAGATACTGATTCTGTCTGGAGTAAAACGTTGAGCTACACTCGTTACAGAGTAAACAAGGTAGTTTCGCCAGTTTACTCGACTATGAATTATGAATCCGCACTTACACGGCCGTATGCGACTTTTATCCATTCATATTTATAATAAATGATATTCTTTTTTCCATGGCGGCGATTGTATGGCGTTGTTTACTCACGTGTACGACACCATCTCCTATTTATCATCGGCGGATAATTCTAATATAAATCAAGCCTGGGTAGGTCACAGGTGTGAGTTGCATTAGTCAATGGTTTTCCTCTTACACATTTGTCATTCGTTTTGACAGATCGACCTCGTTTCGTATATCTGCTAGGTTTTTGCAGAATAGAAGAAAAAATGTAATAAGAAATCGAATATGGAACTCATATGGATACGCACGTTCTGCTTATGATAATAATCTATCATCTTGCATTCTCAGAAAAGAGAAAGTCCATCCAGTTTCACTTTGGTGGTTGGGAAAATAAAAGGAATCCTCTGAGGATTTGTCGGGTGCTTAATTTAGTTAAAAACTATGAAAGTGGTTTTTTTTTTTGGGAGCGAAGAGATTTCTCCGCGTAATACAAAGTAATGTTCGCTTTTCTCTTTTCGGAAAGTGCGCTCGTTATAACTTTAATGCGAATGAAACAATTTTCATTTTAAATTGAAAACGCTTGGCGGCATTGCGCCCTTATCAAGTGGATTTTTTTTTCAGATCGCCCATTGTGTTTCAAGTTTTTGCATAAAAACACGCAATAAAATATAATGAAACTGGATACTTTCGCGAAATTAATACACTTGATCATCCCAAAGTGTCGTTGATTTTTATTCAAATTAATTTTTGGATTTATAAAGTTTCATTTTTATGCACGTTGTAAAATTTTTATGAAATTCTTTTAATCCTTTTCGAAAATATCAGTGAATAGTATATTTTTATTATTTTAATTTATTCACGGTTTTCAACTCTTTGAACTAGAAAATGATACTTATCCAAAATATTGTTTTTCAAAAATTATTATCGTCTTTATAGTCTATGAAAGATCTTTTATAAAATATATTCAGCTTTGGATTTCAAAAATAAATATCCCTTCAAAATAAGGTCTGAACGAATTGAAATTCTCAAAATTGGGTCACGCAATACAAAAAAAAATCATAACGGAAAATAAATAGAAATAAAAACGAAAAAATCGCGGCGCGCCATAATCCGTTTTCAGTGCGAATTTTCTCGATTTTTCCGGGCCGGGGCGTCGGAAAAGTGTGCGGCTGGAAAAAGGGAAAAGTTAAATTAAGGGAGGACCCTAGATCCCAGGGGCGCATTAGTGTGTGGCCGTGCGGAGAATTGTTTCTTAAACAAAGGTATAAAATGTATGGGGAGATACGCCCAGGGTCAGAAATCAATCTTTACCTTCCAATCCGACCCTGTCCATCGATCCGAACACGAATCCGCCCCTGGACTCATATATTACTTATTTTTATACATTTATAATATATGTGGTTAAAATATACAGTGTTTCAAAAGTATTTGCCCACTCTTATGGAAAAGGTCGATTATTGAATTGGGTTATACTTTTGTTTGTATTCATTCGGTAATCTAAATTGACCATGTATAATAAATTTTAGATTTTCTTATTAAAATAAATGTTTTTAGTCATTCAATGTTTAAAATAACAAATAATATACTTAATATTAAAGTCTTTTTAAGAAATAAGAATAAAATTTAAAAAAAAACTTTCGAATCATGGCATACAGAAAAAGCGTACGTATAAATAAGCTTCACTCTTTCATTCGTTCGAAATCGAACGATTTTTCTTGTTCCGATTTCCCTTTTACGCATAACCTTCTATAGTCCATGGTGTTGAAAAAACAATTGCGCCGACAAAAAGCGATGGAACGGGAAAAACAACCCTTTCGCTCGGAAAAATCAAACCCGCTTTTCCGGATTTTCATCGATCACTTTCAAATATTTGGCGTTCCGGAATAGGCTATTCACGTTAAATATGTGCTCATGTTATTAAAACGTCTGTGTGTATGTTCGATCCTCTGCATATACACCGTATTGTTGATGTTTGGGGTTTTTCTATTTACCCGACGAAAAGGATTTTTTTTTTGAAAATTTCTAAATCGGTCACGTTAGGGTTCTGCATTGCGGCCTTTAGTGTTTTCTAGCGCGACGGATTCAAAATTCAAATGAGTACAACTTTTTGATTGTCGAAGTTTTTGACTTTGAAAAGTTCACGAGGATTCGTGCAAACGTCTCTAGATATATGTACGACTCAATTCGAAAAATTTGTGCGTTGATTTTTCTCTGAAATCTAATAAATTTTTCATAACTAATACGATTGGAAACAATGATTTGAACTTTTTCTTTGATGATCATTACAGATTTTTTACTTATCATAATACAAAGTAATATAATATTAGTAAAGAAAGATGACAGTAGTTTTGATCCCTCTAAATTATTTTATTTAAATAACCAGTGATAAAATTTTAATGAATGTATGAAAAAATTATAATTAACTTATAAAAATTTTCCAATATGAACTACGAAACTTTGGAAAATTTATAAAAAATAAAATAAACACGCCATGATTCATGCGTCGTTTTACGGCCAATATTTTCCGCCTCGTTGTAAATCTCCGCGGAAAAAAAATAATTCGAAATCAATAAACCCTCCGCGATAATTTATGCACCGTTTTCTCGCAAGTACAACCGCCGAAATAATTTATAAACGTGAATGTTTTATTATAATGTGCGGCCGTCGGTAAACTGCGCGTTAACACGCCCGTCACCGTTTAACCCCTTCGCGCCGACGACATAATTTAATTTCATAAAATCCCCTTTTTATACTCGTCCGCGCACACGTGGAAACGCGCACGTGTACCTGCAGCCCGAAAAAAGAGTCACCGGTGCGCATGAATACGAGATTCACAATTTGCATTTTAGATGGCGTCCATTTTTCGCGTTTTTTCCCATCCGATTATTATTATGGGGGAAATTTTTCAGCGCGAAAAAAGGCCGTGTTAATTATCGATGTGTGAGTGTGAGTTGGGGAAAAAAAACGCGCGCGGTCGTAAAAATATACGATATTAATTTTACGACTATCGCGTCGTATAAAATGCCGTTTTATATTTCATTATGCGTTTTTTTAGGTGTTCGTATAAAAATAATTTTATGATAAACTCTTCCAATTTCGGTGCCGTAGGGAATTATGCAAATCTGCATTACCTTTGATCTAATTCGCGAAAGCAATTTTTGCTGTGTGTTTTTTTTTATTTTGGCACCCTAAAGTTTTTTCATAATTTAATTTGGTAACTGGAGAAAAAAACTCGCTGGAAGTTATTGTACTATAATCCCATTGCAAATTATGTTGAATACTTTGAAGTTTGTGATGTTTGTTGTTAGAAATTCGACGACAAACATAAATAATTTGTTTTGATTTTTATTCAAATTTATTGAATATAAGCAACTTATTGTTTACGTGAAAAACTTTGAAATACACTAATGGAAAATTTCATATATTTTAGTTATATCAATTGGCTACTAAATAACTGAAGGGTTTGAAAAAGTCACAGCTTGTAAACTTCGGAAATTTTTTATATCTTTTAACATATTATAGAGCATCTTTTGGAAATTGAAATAGCTGCATATTATGCATATTATGTCCAGTAACAATCACAACTCATTTAATTTTTCTATTCCAGTAAAAAATCAGTAATAGAAAAACGGTGAAAACATCGCAAAAAATAGTAAAATTTTGGGGACTTAACTGATTCGGATGTGGTTTTTTTAGGATTTTTAGTACCTCAAAATTAGAATTTTTACCTAATTAAATTAAAATAGGCCTAATTACTCATTATCAATCAATGTTGCATTAAAATATTGCCTTTATTTTTACCCGGAGTTTCAATAATTGATCTTCAAGTGGAATTGAAAAACTCGATACTTTGCACTCTTCACTGAACATCATATATAATTATAAAATTTTAATCTCCAAAAAGTTGATCAGAAAGTATTAAAATTTAATAAGTTTTTACTTATTTAACCCTTCGTTTTTTCAGTGACTACTCTGTACCAACATAATATTGGTTAAAATCAGAAACTTTTTTATTAAATATAATCAATTTAAAAAATATATATAAAAATTCGACACAATATACCCACTTTCTGAAACCATTCGAAACAAGCATTCCGCTGAAACACACATATATTTTAAAAAGCACAACATTACCATAGTGATCGGGCGCAACGTGCGCCTCGGCTCTATACTCGGAACACTGTTTCAGCCACACGACCGATAACAATGCCGCATTGTGAGGGTAAATCTAAGGAAAAAGCTTTCAATACACACCTTGTATTTGAAAGCTTTTCCCGATACAGCCTGTGGTCGCTTTAATATATGCAAGAAAAGCTTCGTGCGGGAGCGGTCACTCGAATGCGAGCCGACTTTGCACGTAATTTTTCCGCGGGTGTGTGATATCCGATATGACGTCATGTGGAAATCTCAAGATAAGGTTTTGTGATTTAATATTTTTACAATGTATTTGAATTATGTTTTTTTTTAATTAAAATTTTTTTTATGAGAAAAATTCAAGAAAATTATTGTTCAGTCTTCAGAAAATTTAAATAATTTTTGTATATATGTACATTAAATGTCGAAGGGAAGCTCATCATCCTGCGTGTGATACATTGGCTTAAATAATTATCATAAGGCTTTTCTTTGACCTTTTTGAAGAAAATATAATTTGATATGTGTAATTTAAGTTCTTGTAGAAGGGGATCGTTTGTGCATTCCCTGTTGTATATATGCAGTATGCAAATTAGTGACTCGGGATTCATTTGGTCGGCCGTTCGCAATTACAGGAGCAATTTTCCGACATAAAGTGCCTTTGTTTGGCGAAGGATCCTAGTCATGGGCGGATTTTGTTGCTCTTTGGTCGTTCCGATGCGGAAATTGGGTGGTTTTTCCCAAAAAAAATCCACGAGCTTTCAAAGCTTTTTTAGGCGTATTAAAACCACAATTTCCACGCATCAAATAACGCGGCCTTTTTTTACAACTTAATTATATTTTCATAACCCAAAACTCAAACTTTCAACACGTGATGGACTCAGACATAATTCAACATTATCACACATTTCCACGCCCCGGAAAAACCGCTTAGACTCCCGCATGAATAATTCATCAGCGAAAACTCTCTCAATCGACACGTACAATAACTAACGCTTACAATTACACGTTACTTATTACACACAGTGAACAATGTACGAAATTTGCGGTTCGCTTTTTAATTTAATATAGCCATGGCTGTGGGCTCGCGTTTTCCGCGGCGAGTTATGGCGATAGAACGCCTCGGGGACCGGAAAACTCGACGAAAAGTTTTCATTTGAATTTTCCCGACCGGGTCTCTTGTGGACTTGGTATATTCATGTGTTTTTGCATGGTATGTGAGGGTGTTTGTATGGTGTTGAAATTTTGCCTTTTGATCGTGTGTCCGATAAATTATATTGGTTTCCAACGGAAGTGTACAAAATTGTTGCATGTGCATTGTTAAGATTTTTTTGGATTTCGTATATTTTTATGATTTATGAAATACGTTTTTGTTTTTTTATTTATTAAAGTGAATTTATTAGTTTTCAGTACTTGAAAATATATAAGTTTTCATTCATAATTCAATGAAGAATTGAATGAATTTTTTTTCTGAATTTATTAATTTTTATCTTAATCAAAATCTCCAAGAGAAGCCATTGAATTCAAAATTACAAAATAGTTTTTGTTGTTTTACTTTCAGACTGTGAAAATATTTGGTTTAAATTCTTATCATTTAATTATTTATATGTTTGAAAAGTTTTAGCTAGTTATATCTTGCCAAATTGTTCTGGTTGTTATACATGGATACCATGATTGGGTACGAATCAATAATTCTCTAGTATTTATAATAATAATAAAAAATATCAAAAATTTTGATAACATCGGTGAAACTTTGGTTTGAAATAAACTTCACAAAATAATGTAATGAAATTAATATACGTGCAATATTTAAATTGATGAAAAAAAATCAAAAGTTGAACACTGAAAAATTCCCATAAAATGCACTTGTCTGAATATTAATATTTCAGATTTATGATTTTAATTTTTCGATGATACGTCGCGATAATAAATAAATTTCATATTTGTATACGCAAAACGCAATTCAAGCGATTTCACTAGATTTTCAGCCGCTGATAAATTTCATTACAGATAAAAAAAATTTGCTTTTGTTTTGAGTTAGAGTTTATTTTTACGGGCAGGTACTTCGTTAAAATTAATGCAGCACTAAATAAATATATTTCTCAGAAGAGAAAAAATATACGAAACGGTTCTTATCAGAAAACAGGAGATTCGATCGCATCGATTATGCTCGAGGAAAAACGTAAATAAATACGAAAATAGATTTTTACGTATGCGAATAAATTATTTGCCTACACTATTTCTGAACATTATAATTTTTCCAGCGAAATTATAAAATCAGTTTTTGCGTTAGAAATATATTTTATGCGAATTTAATCATGTTTTTTATTCAAAGCATGTTTAAAGTATTTGCTCAATATAAATACGTATATTCGATCTAAAAAAATATAAAAGCGAACCTTATTAACATATTTAAAATAAATAGATGTTTCAAAATATTTTTTTATACTTCTCAATATGAATATATAATTTGAATGCTTTTCAGAATGATTAATTTCAAACATTTACTCGAATAATAAATCAATCCCAATTTTGTACATGCAAAATTAATTAACTTTCTATGCATGTTCATAATATGAATATATATTTGTTCATAATTAATTATTTAAAATTACATAGCGTAATCAATACGTTAATTAAACGAATACACTATCATTTCGTCAAATATAAAACCTCCAATACGAATTATATAATTGCAAATCAAATAATATTTAATTAACATGCAAAATAAACTCGGAACTATTCAAACCATAATCCGAAGGTATATTTAGATCATACTCGATTACGTATTTAATTAAAACCCCTTTAAGCGCATCCGCCCAGTGTATATGCAACACATGCGACATTCAATTTACTCTAATTCAGTTCAGTTTACCTTTTACGTTAAAATTTTAATTAAATAAAAAGCCACATTCGCACACACACACATAGTTCGTTCGACCGAAAAGGTGCAAACGGACGGATGCAATCGCAACAATTCTGCACCACTCGGTGCATGCATGGTTCTCGATGCATTTCTCTGGTTTTCAAATTGTGCATTGTTTATTTATATATTTTCATCGATTTTATGAGTGAAAAAGTATTTTTTAAATAATATTTCGTATAAGATTTATATTTATATAACATATTGTATCAAATTTCGATATTGTACTAGAAAATCTTGTTTATATATAAATTCGGTTTGAATAATAAATCAATACTTATAAACAACCGATGTGACATTTCAACTGAACAAACTAAAACACAATAAGATTAAGTTTAAATATTTACAATATTATTTTTAGCTGGATATGAATTCGACAATGAACAAACCTTAACCCGCTTACAAAACGCGAGAAAATACAGTTGCTAGTTCAACACAAATAAAACACATTTGAGCCACCGTCCAAACAATGAAAAGGTTAAACAGCCCTTCTCAAATGTTTAGAAATATGAAAACTATTTGTCGACCTTAAAAAAAGGTCGGAAAATTTCGCATAACTTTACGCCATAGTCGGAAAATTTCGATGTTTCATTTTATACTCGGTATAAATCTTTTTCAAATCATATTTTAATCAATACATCATTTTGAAATGATTTTTTGTTTAAGAAAATATTAGGAAACTTTACAATACTTTTGAATTACCAAGCAATATAAAGACAATACCTGGAAACAACAATATGCACCGATTCAAAACAGCAAACGACGAAAGTTTCAGAAGCATCCGATCCGCGGAATGCATTCGGCGCATTGAATGCATACAATTCTCGCGTAAACATTTTCGATGTTATCCGAAATGCAAACACGACTCGCTTTTCCTACATAGGAGTGGTCGGCGAACGGAAGAAGGGTAACTTATCGTCCGCGAAGAAAAACACGTAAGGGAAACGTTCACCGAGAAATATGTGTACGTGCCCGACGTACTTACATCATGTCGGCTTAATAAATACGTACGTTTCGTTTGCGAATTACGTTTCGTGTGCTCTGTAAAAGAATGCCGGGTTTTGTTTAAGGTTTTTGCTGGGAAAATGCAGGTTTGCAGGTCTCGTGACCGAGGTGGTGGAAATTGCAGGGGTGATAAGATACTTTGTAAAATTATGATGTCTTTGTGTGTCCGTTTTAAAATTTTAATTTTATAGATAAATATTTAAGAGCATAAAAAAATAATGTATTTGTCATTTAAAATTATGTATTATTCAATTTTATTTTTTTAATTACTTATAAACAGTTATTTTGTAATTCAAATATATGAATTAAATTTGAAAAATTCTACAATTCAAAGTATATTATTAAAAAATATACTAATAATGAATGAAGTCTTATCAATTTTCCGACAAAAATTAAACCTACATAATCCTGATTCATTAAATTTTCTTGGAAAACACATTAATCATACTTTTGTAGCACAATTAATATTATGCAGTTTATAATGGAAAAGCACAAAAAAGCACTAAATGTTGACCCTATATAAATTGTACTAGCAGTCAATCTATTAAAATGAGTCACATATTAACGTCCATCAAACTTTAAAATATCGAAAGTGCATTAGAGAATAGACTATAAATTGGTCGGGAAATCATGAAAAGATCCTACTAAAACCATGACGAATTAACGACCGACCTTAAAAGAATTTTCTCATTAAGTTTTACTGTCGATAAAATAGACCGCCCGGTATAAAACCGGCGCGGCCGTAAACTCGCCGCTTTTAAAATCGGTCAAGTTTTTCCGGACTTCCGGCCAATTTTTCCCCCTTTTGAGTTTGTTTCTTTGCAAACGCACCTCTTGCCTATGTTTGAGCATTTGCTGGGTTTTCCATTTCCATTGGATCTGACCGCTTTTCCTTCTTTCGTTCAGAGTCCGGTCGGTCGCCTTTCTGCGTAATTGGACTCTCAGGAGCACCTGGTCTCGGTCGCGTGGTCATTTCGCCCACGACATAACGCATTTTCTGACGCTTTTCCTCCAAAAAAGGAAGAATGGAATATTTTTCGTATGTTTTTTTTTCACAGAGAGAAAAAGGACCGTCAGAAAACAATAGCGGGAACCCTTTTCGCGTGCAACAATCTTAAAAAGAAACGTTTTACATAAATCCGACGGAGGCAGGTAGCCTTTGGCCCTTTTGTACGAACTGTCCCATACATAAAAGGATACAAAAAAAAAAACGATTTTTAACCCTTATATTGCTAGCAGTTTCATATTCAGATTGCTTATATTACTGAAAAATGCATTTGTAATTTACAATATTCTTTAATAATAATTCATCAATATCATCAAAATGGGTTGACAAGTATTTTTATAAAGAATAATATGCTCAAAATGATTTTTCAGTTTTGGAAATATTTTTATAACAATGTTTGTAGTTTAGTATTTAAATAAATTTTGAATAGAATGGAAACAATAATATAATACTTTCCCTAATGTTAAAAAAATATCGGTATTGGAAATCGCACACAATAGTAAAACTTACATAAGGGAGATTTTAGATTGATTAATGATCCGTGTAATATGAAAAGAATTTTTCGAATATAAATTCGCACTCGATGAACTTTTTTTCCAATAAATATTCCGAAGAAAAAAATTAAGTACCCTATGGATTATGTTTGTGTCTAGACATATTTAGTTCCCCTTAAATAACATTTTTTTCCAAGTATTCGACTACATTTAAATTTACGTCTGAGCCAGTGAGTACAGCGCTTATAAAGTAGCTAGATTTGAATTCGATTCGAGTACACGTCTTTTCGCTTATCTAAATCGAAACAAGAATACACTTTTTTCCTGAAATCAAGTTTTGCATTTTCAGTTGTTTTTGTTGAAAAGTTTCTTCTATATCGTTCGTTGAACGGGAGTTGTTTATACAATGATTGATACGGAAAGCTCCAGAGAATCTTCTCGTTCAAAAATCGACTGCATTTTTCATTTAAAGCAAAGAAATATTTACATATATTATATATAGTATACTGGTTGGTAAATTTCGAAAAAAATATATATTCACTGAAAAAAGTTCTGGAGTGCCATTCATCATGCGTATAATTAGCGTACATGAGCAAGCACTTTTTTCGCGTCGAAGTGATTAGTGAAAGAGGAAAACTCGCAAATTCGCATTTCTAAAATGTTTAGACGTGAAAAGTTTATTTATTTATTTAATACAATTTGAAACAAATCGAAACTCATTCCGTACTCAGTTATTATACCCGGCTATAATGTGTGCTTACTATTTGAAATGTATTCCAGAACATAGTTCCATATATGAATTTTGATTTTAAGTTTTCGTTATAGTTCATTATGCTTAGTTTAGCAAAAGCTAACAAAATATGATCCATCATAAATATAGAATATTTTTATTATTTTAATATTAAAGCATAGGAAAACTATTCAATATTATCAAATAGATATTTAAAACAATATACTCCATAATATCTACCCTAGAATGAATAATTTATGAAAACATTACACAGTTTATACACGTATCGTTCACATCCTAAACATACGCTCCAACCGAAAGTCTACAGAGACCTGAACTTATACGCATTTTTTTTAATATCACTCAAGGAGGAAATTTCACGGTATTTCGAAGGTTCACTTTGCGGAAAGTAGTTATCAAAAAAATAGCTAACGTGCCGATAAATCTACTTTTCGCGAACACGCCGCCTTTATATTAAAAACTTCATAGAAACTTCCACACCTACGGCCCGCAGGCTCTGTCTCGTCCGCTTCGCGAGTTTTCCCAGACTTTTCCACCTCGAGAAAAATGTTTAATGGAAATTTTCCCTAAAGTAAATATTGAGATAATTCCTGGATAATGCGAGCGCAGAAGGTGAAATTTTTATTTTTCGGTTAATTTTCGTGCGAGAAAAATGAAATTGCTTTTCGCGTACGTCTATCTCCGGGGGATTCTCAGTTGAAATGTGTCAACCACTTTTTTTATGTGATGTTTGAATTAATTATTTATTCAAAGTATTGTGCATTTTGTGTATTAAATTTTCAAAATTCATAAGAACAAACATGAAAAAATGAATCTAACAAATCATGTAAAAAAATAATTTTCATTTATTACATACATATGATTCTTGTGATGTAGATTAATTTTAATACTATAATTCATAATTGACATGCATAATTCATTCCTCAACAGTAATTGGGTTAAAATTTCCACTTCAGCATACATTTTATAAAATATTCATAAATAAAATTTTCAAAT
This sequence comes from Hydropsyche betteni, assembly GCA_028571205.2. Lineage (NCBI taxonomy): Eukaryota > Metazoa > Arthropoda > Insecta > Trichoptera > Hydropsychidae > Hydropsyche > Hydropsyche betteni. The sequence goes on from JAOXNN020000010.1 coordinate 358,571, forward strand.
GTAATACACGTACTATGAGCATAAACATGAATATTAACATGGCATAAAAGAATAAAACCTTTCTTCCCAGAACGCATGGACAGAATTCTCTGAGACCTTTATACTACAAGACGTTTCATTTTATATACGATCAGACGCGCAAACAAACATTCAACTTTATACGTGAGATATGCGAATCGAGGTTTTGCAAAGATCAATATCTTTACAGGAGATCGTTCGATTTTACTACGCTCCAAACATTTATATATTATATGAAGAGAGTTATCGTGAGTGCCGAGTCCTTTTTCGCGCACTCGTCGGGAGTTATCTTAGTAAATCAAACAAATCCAACGTTCTTGCCGACCGTGAAGATTCTGACTGTGATTTATGGACGTTTAATATTTTTTATATCTAAGGAAAAAAAAGGTGGAGGCAACATGTATAATAGAGGAAAGGATCGAGCACAGTTGAAGGTCTCTGAAAGTATCTGAAGTCCGGTCAAGTATCAGGACGTTGTAAATCAGGTGTGAGTATTGAGACACAGGTATAATTGAAAAAGTTTTCTTAAAGAAAGAAATCTTTTTATATAATTTTCCGAGAGTTTCCTTCCATTTTACAATATTTAATGAGTTTTTATATGCATTAAATATTTTGTTTATATATTATTACTGATTTATTATACGGATTATGTTGCGACCTAAGTCGGAAATACTTCACTCGATCTGATACTCAAAACCTCGTATGGAGGTAATCATGTATTTGATGACGAGTTATTATTGCCATCTGAACCGATCGATTATCAATTGACGATTCCGTGAATTGTTCAATTTCATTGACGCTTACTACTAAGTGCGAGATTTACTTTATTCCGATCCCTTTGCTATTACCAGTAAATGACGTAATATGTTAGATAGAACTCGATATGTGCTTATTGAGATGATACGGTTCAATCACAATAACTTTATCGACCTTAATTATGGAATTATCTAAAAAAAATGTATATATATAAGAATCTATTTTCAGTCGAATTTCCAATTCACCACTTCGAAAAACCCTCGCCATGGAAAAACTCCGAGAAAATCGACGGTCGGTGAAAATCGAACACGGCGACGATGGCACCCTTCGCCAAGGGTCACATCCTCGGGAATCAGGTGGGCTATGACCAATTTGCCGAAAATGTCAAACGGGTCGACTAGGGCGGATTTTTCCTACGATCCGCCCTTTTTCCTTCGGTTTTTCCGCCCGTCCCGCAGTCCGGAGTAGCGAGTGCGTACGCACACGTACGTGAGCTTTTCCGCTAAATAAGCTTCGGGAAACTCTGTCGACCGGATATGGCCCCGGGGTGGAAAAGTGGAACCTCAAAAATTCATCCCTTGCGAAGGGGCACGCACGCACGACCCATAGTACCGTCTTTCGGACACTTTTTATATGGTGTTCGAGTGGGATGTAGTGATAGAGGTTGTAGGGAAAGTTCAAGGTTAGTAAGAAAATTTTTCGGAAATGTCTGTCTGACGTATGACTGAATTAAAAATATTTTTATTTAAATGACTGCTTTCACTTTTTCTTACGTCATGATGTATTATAATAAGCCCATTTGTTGAAAGGTCAAAGATCTTGAGTCGTTACATAATTCATATTATTTATAATTTGCTGAAATTCTCTGAAATAAATTTTATATTTTTATATAAAAGATACTTTTTGTATTTATTTTTAGATTGTCATTTGCATAATACTTCTTTTTTCTGCGTTTTTGGTTTGTATTAAAAATAAAAACATATTATTGAGTGATACTTATATTATTTATAACATACATACAAGCTGAATGGTAGGATTCTCTTCGATTATTTGTAACATCTTTTACTGTCTATTTGGAATGTTTTATGAATAATTTTTTTTTTAAATATATTTTATTAAATATTTGAAAGCACTTTTAAGAAATGATAGAATAAAACTTAACAACAACACATGATACTTAGAAACTAAGTTACAATATGACTTTTTATTTGAAAAGACTTCCAGACTAGACAATTTTTGTCGTACTATTCACAAAAAAAAGCTGGAAATATATCACAATTTTTGACTCGATATTAAAAGCTTTTCCTTTTCAAGTTATTTTACTAGTAAAAAAATTGCATTTCATTGTTTATATAAAACAATAAGTTTCTTTTAAATTAATATAATACTATTTTGATTACTCATTAATTGGTTCGTGTGTAATTTTTAACTTATACCAAATATTGCTTTAAAGATTTTTCTCAAAATTTTTCATTTATATATTTATACACTGTATTTCTATAACTCAATTTCTTAATATAAATTTTAATATTACAAAAAGATCATATAACCACTGTATAGACGGGAACGCTTCTACTCTTTTCCATCTAACAAAAACTTTTCTTTATATGGCAAAAATCAAGTTCAAAACCGCAACGCCCACGGAAACCCCCGAAAACCCATCACATACATAACGAAAAACCATAAAAAATAAAGCGACAGAAAAAAGACTCGATACACATCGAGAAAGGTATGTCCCAGGCGTCCAGTATACGACGTTCACGAGTTAGGGGAGCAGTTAGGTGGAGTCTCGGTTATTCGCATCACGTCCATTACCGAGGACGTTCCAAGAAGACAATGGACTCAGACCTCAGGACCTCAGTTTTCCTTTCGGGAAAACTCCCAAAAATGAGGACCGTAGGCATGAAAACATCACAAAGCAACGCTTGTCAATCTTCCTTTCAAAAAAAATTTTTTAAAATACTCCAAAGAAAATTCAATACAAATTTAATTAATTCGATAAAATTAATTTTCTCAAAATATTTTCATAGATATTCTTTACAATTTTTATTAATATATATCAAAGTTTGAGAATAATTTTCTTCAAAAAGAGCGGTCAGACTTGGTAGATTTGTACGGGGCGACGCCCGCGGGGACGCCATCATGCAAATTTTTCCTACGGACAAACGAAATCCTCGTTTTTTCCCCGCTATGGTTTTATTTTCGTCTCGGTGTGTATACAGGGTGTTTCCTGTGCGTGTTGCTTGTGTGTTTTTTTTTTATTCGTGTATTCTTTTATATGGGAAAGCGATCGTTATGAATAATGCGAAAATAATAGGCGACGCGTCTAAATGCGTTGTGCGGATTTGATAGCGTCGGATCAAACGTGGATTAGATCTAATAATGTAGTTTAGGTTTTTATTTTCATTTTGTACAAAATCCGTATTCGATCATGGATAAGTGATGTATAATAAATGTGATATATTATGTAATGTTTTTCTATATAAAAAAAACTATTTCGGTTACGTTTTCATCACATGAATATCGATGTGTATTCATTTCTATTTTAAATCGGCTATATATTATTTTCATTTTGTTGTATCAATCGAATCATATTTATTTTTTCAATATTATTGAAGAAATATATATTTGAAACCATCTCTACTAGAATCTTTGGTTTCAGATCGATAACGCAAAAGTAGAACCAATTCAACGAACCAACCGTAGATCAAATTTAATGTAGCTTAACTTCATTTGGTAGACACTGGTTTGTTTTAGTAAACCACAGCATATATCATATAAAATTTTCACCCATCAAATCAGTGCATTCATTTTACTTTCACAGATCATTGACCACATCTTCAATAACAATATCAAATATATTCTATTCAACCCGAGAATTTCATCTCAAAATTTTCCCAAAACTTCCACCAACTGTCACAAAACCCGACCACATTTCATCCATCGGTCATCACCCTCCAAACCGCCAATATCCAAACGAAGCCCGCGCAAAAACCAGCATAACAATAAAGCCAAACAACACACACACCCAATACAATAACGATAACGAGCGTCTTCCCTCGGACCTACAGCAGTGTAAATACCGCGTCATAATAAATTTCGAAACGCCATTGTGCTTCGGCACTTTGCTCGCAGCCGTCAAAAGATATTGCGCAATAAAGTGCGCAGTCCCGAGGGCCTGGCGCACAAAGGCCCCACAGGCCAAGGTGGACCTGTCGACAATCATAGCTCCGCTTTCGCGAAGGGACGTGTCCCTGAGATAAATATCGGGACTGTGTTCATTATTCGGCGGGAATTTATTATTTTAGTCGCGATGGGTGAATGTTGAGGCTCGGCTCGTTTTGTTGAAAAGGGAAGGTTTTTTGTTTACTTTTCGAATGGTTTTAAGTGAGAGTTTGCTGGAATCTTTGTGATTTCGTTTTTTGTCTGGGTGAAATATGCTTTTAATAATTTTGAATTAAAATAATTGAGTCGAAAACAGATTTGATCGAACTGGGAAAGTTCAAGGTTCATTCTCTTTCACTATCGTTTGTTATTGTTATGAGGCTTATTTATATGATTTATGATCTTTGTATTTGTATTAAATTTATCTAACAATATTTAACGTATACATTATTCATTTTAGAGTGAAGCTTTTTATCAGAAATATTTTTTATAACGTATGGAAACATTCTAATAAATTAATATTCAAAAATAATGATAAGCAATATTATCTCATGTACTGAACAATATAATCACTAAACTTTCATAATCAATAAAAACGTATCTTTTATACAATAATAGCTGAACTCAACAGACGTTGTCCTGCTAGTTTGCATTATAACAGCTTGATATTATTCTATAAATTGCGTAACCAAGGCAACTAAATTCAACAAACGACAGATCTTCGACTCTTCAGGTACTGATTTTTTTCTGATTTTTTTTTTAATTATACAAAAACCTTCTCGATAAAAAATTACATATATGTGCCAATATTAATAGTGATCGGTCGAACGGTGTTAGAGTGAAACGAAGTCGTATATATATATACAAACATCCACTTTTATATAAATAGATTCATTTATTATTAAGATAGAAATTATTCAAAAATCAATCAAATTTCGACATAAACTTTGATTAGAAACAATCGAAAGGTACACCCAATACAAAGCAAATATCATTTGAGTAAGATACTTTTGTCACTTTTATCCGCCGATATATTTTATCGGCGTAACACGGCGGAAAATCGCCGATTTTTAAAATACGGAAGCCGCCAGACACACACAAAATAACACCGTAGAATAAAACGTAGGCGTACAAATATAAAACATACGTACAACAGTGGATACGTAAACGGGGAAAAGCGCCTTTTGTAACCAGTAAATTTCGCCGACAGAACCGGCGAAAGAGCGTTAAAGGATCGACGAAAATGTATTGAACGTAACCGTTATATTTATGTGACAACGCCATATTGATTGCTCAATATTGCTCGGCATTGTCGGGGCCGAAACTTGCCACTTTGTATTGTGAGTTTGTAACACAAAATCGATGATCGTTTCCGCAACGGGAGATGCAAAGAATTCGTATCGGAATGTACGTTTAGTTGATTGATAATTTATCACAAATCAGCGATTCGTTTTCATAGTAAAAAAACTCGATTGTTTGAATTTTGCGTAATTGAATCGCAAATTTATAAAAAAAAAATCAATGATTACATCTCATTTGGTCCGCAGTAAAAAGCATCTGCCTTAAAGCTACGAGATTTTTCCATTCCGTTCATAGTTTTTGTGACGCGTCTGCGAAAATTCAAATTTCCCGCCCATGGGTCTGAGGGAGGACACGTACCGTTCTCGGGCGCCGATATTTCAGGATTAGCGTAAGCAAAACAAGAAAGGGAAAAACTCATATATATTTCGTCGAAACTATAAATCGCATTAGGAGCGACGCAAACTCGTCCCAATACGAGGATAAGCCGAGGGCGGCCAGAGAAGGGAAAAAACCGCCCACCGCCCACTTCTGTAGGTACACCCACCGTGCTTATAGACGCTTACTTTCTATGATGCTTTGAAAACTTTGCGTATTTATTATGAATATATTTCGTACTTGCTTTTATGCATCATCCCCTATATATAATAGCGGATATCTGTGTGTGTGTGTGTGTGTTCGAATGACGCTTGCAAATTTAAAATGACCCACGTGTCGATTGAATTTCAAATGTAAAATGTTGAATTTGAAGTTTAAGAACTGTATACAGATTAAAATTTTAAATTCAAACTTTTTAAAATCAAATTCAGCTTGTTAATTCAACACATTGAAAAGGTTCCAATTAGATTTGTAAATATTATAGTTGATTTTTTTTTAACTTTATTTGATTTGTAAAATATTTAATTCATATTGTAAAACCTGTGTTTTATATGACTATATAAGAAAGGAAAAAAATTAAATGGTCAGAATTTTATTCAAAAACGGTCAGAATAAAACAATGAATTGTCAGAATAAAATAATAAATGGTCAGAATTAAATAACGAAACAGTCAAAATAAGTTTGGTTAGGTTAGAGTTCGTAATATCATTCTGACCATTTTATATAAACTCTAAAAAACCCAGTTAAAATTCTGACCATTCAATATTAATTCTGACCTTTTTGATTAAACGCAAAATATTCTAACCTAAACATGATTAAAATCCTGACCATCAAATAAATTCTGACGAGTGGTATAAAAATTCTGACCAAAATCTTATTTAAATTCTGACCATTTAAATAGTAGCTCAATAAAAATATATTTCAAACCTTTTAAAACAACCTCAACATCAAATAATGATCAATAAGACAAAAGCAACACTACC
>JAOXNN020000010.1:365269-380795 GCA_028571205.2 Hydropsyche betteni
TTCACATTTTATCGTTTTCCGTTTCTTAACAAAACCACAGCCGATGTTATTAACATCGGGCCTATATACTAGTATTATATAATAGCGGATATCCATCTATTCGTTCGTTCGTTCGTGTATTCGTGTACTCGTTCGTACGCAGCGTAACATTTTGCTCACATTGTGAATAGATTTGAACTAATTTAAGTGATTATAAAATTTTTATGGTACAAATTATATTATATTACAATTGGCAATAATAACAGTACATAATAAATTTATATTTAAATTTTTTTGCAAAATAATGTCGAATTACGACCATGTCAAAATAAATTTACGCTTTAATCATTTTTTTTCCAAATTGGCGTTTACACCACTTTCACATATAACAGCTCATATTATAACACTACCATAATTACTCACCGAAAGCATTCGGCAACCAACAACCATCCGTTCCCATCACCGAAAACCCGATCGCGACACCATCGAAGAGCAAATTTGTAGCGGCGCGGTGGAGAGCCGGCTTAATGCCGTCAAGGCCCAAAACCGTAGCCCAAACTTACAACCGGATTACACACGGAGGCTCGTAAATTTCCACGTCGACTTTCGTCCTGGTAATCCGGGGCTTATACAGCCTTCGAATATCCGGTCCATCGATCATATCCTGGACGCCGGCTCGTCCTTATCGCGACCCTTTTTCACGAAGAAGTCGAATGTGGGCGTGTGGGTGGAAAAATAAAACTTCCGTTAATGGACGTCGTCGCATTTCCATATTCGTGCCGGGGGATTAATGGCGGTGATGGTAATTAGGGGCGACGGTCGTCGATCATCGGTTGGAAAGTGCATTTTTTTGGATTGGCGGCCTCTATGTTTGGTTTTAGGGTTGTAAGAAAAAAATTGTTTGAAGAAGGTAGTTATTATTTCGAAAAATTCTCTTATATACATCCAATCCTCTTTTTACGCGGTTCAAAGAAAAATAACCGTTTATTTTTTCACTTTAACACGGTATAAAAAATGTATTACTATGCCACAGTGATAAGATCCGGCGCAGACGTATATAATCATAGTCGTTAAATGAAAAATTTCGTTTTGACATGGAAATTTTTTTCCACATTATACATTTTTTATAAATTATATTTGAATGGAAGTTCCATACAAATATAATGATGGAATCTATCTCTAATTTTTATATGGTCACCGTAGAATTTTTACACAGTGATCTCTGAAACGTATCCCCGTATAAAAAGAGGATTAGGTGTTTTTTATTGGAAAAGTATGAAGATTACTGAATATTAAGTTTTAAAAATAAATTTTAGAACTTATGTTAGGAAAGTAAAAACTATATAAACTTTTTTAATAACTAAAATTTTTGATATCTTGTAAATTATGCATAAAAATATAAGTCGAACACAGCAAATTTCACGTAAAAAAATTTAAATATTTCTATCAAATAGAATTTGAAAACTCTACGTTTATCAAATGTATGTGTAAGAACCTGAAAAGTAAACTTTCACAAACTTTTTTTGAACTTCCACTTCTTCGAATCATATCTTTACTAGTGAAACCAAAGAATAATTTATCAGTGAAACCAAAGATTTACCAATTTTAAAACTTTCATATATATACAAGATCAACGATTAAACTTAGTCATCGTATCGATCATTGAAAATGAGTAACAATGAAAACTGTCATTAAGTGAATGAGACCACTTAATAAAACATTGTTTTCTGTATTTTTACTTTTCGAATTTTATAAGCTGTTCTTTATTATTATGTAATCGGATCCAAATTAGACTTAAAAATATATTTATATAATATTTCAAAATTGATATTATATTCGAATCGTTGAGGATTTCAAGTTCGAAAACTGAAATTTCGCTCATAACAAACAGTTTGCTTTCGAAACAATGTTAATTCCCGTTCTCGCGAGGATATATTGTGTCATGACGGTTAAAACCACCAGTGACAAAGTTGACCCATTTATTATGTAATGCTTTATATGGGTCACGGAACAGTTCAGCCACAAAACAACTTCTTAAAATCGATTATGAAGCGCTTAATACTTTCGACATTAATATTTTAATTCTTGAAATAATCGCAAAAAACCATAAGTACATAAGATTTTTTAATAAAATATAATGATAAGCGATATCATTTTATATACATATATTTTCGATCGGATTCTTTGAAAAACATATGACGCAACTTACACGAAACTCGACAATAAAAAGCTATCATCGACGATCGAATTATAAAAAAAACCACACACAAACACACACACATGCAAAAAGCAAAGTTAATCTACCCAAAACATAAAAATGTAATCTAACTGATTGCGAACGGATCACGTACACACATTTCGCCGAAATTTAAATCGCACACGCCGCGGTGTACGTCGAGCTTTATCGATTGTCAATTAAATATGCATTACGCACGACGTCCCGGGACCTAACTAAAACGCGGGTCCCGTTTCAATGGATTCGTTAGAGCTTTGTATGTAAATTGTCTCGTCTGATGACGAAACTGAAAATTCACAACGGAATAAGAGGACCACTAACGAGAGGGACGCTAATGACGTTACCCGGTGCTGTTTTCTTCCCTTTTTCCGGGATTATTGTCGCTTTAGTTTTTTTTTTTGTACCCCGCATAACAATAATCCTGGTTAGTTAAATTAGCAGCAGTGTACTGGAGGTTATTAGAATTTTTTTAAATCAAAATTTTTATTTTATGTTTTACCGTGTTTTCCCAACTATAAAACAGGCCTAGGAACCAAAAACGCACTAGAAATTATTTTCGGTGGTAGTCATAATTTTTTCAAACATAAAGTTTTAAATCTAGCAATATTGTAGTAGGGCTTATTTTGGGAGCGGTCTTGTAATTGGGAAAACACCATATATTATATTAGTGTTTCATAAATAACGCCCTATATTTTTTTTCTTGAAAACTATTTATCTGACTAATAAGTTTATTTATATTTAATTTTATACTCTGGTGGCGTATATTTTAATGTATTTTATAACTTTTCTATATTGAATTTAAAATACATATTATATGTAAGTTTTAAACTTTTTAAATATAATATTTTACATACTTCATCATTTTTCTTATATTGAAAGATGAAAAAAATCAAATAGTACATCGAAGACATAAAATTATAATCAAATCAATTTTCTGTGGCAGTTAATGCTATAACGGTATCGAAATATCGGTCGATTTCAGTTTTCTCGTTTCTTTCGTTTCTGGGACACCGAAGAAAAAATACTTTTAAACCTTTACGGCTTTGTCTCTTCCGTTATCCAATTTTCTCTAATAATATCGGTTTATTGGCGTAGTCGGCCAAAACGCTGTGCAAGTATATAGCCTTTTTTCCTTATTGGAGGTTGGATGGAATCCAAAAGGTTACATTTTCTTCTGCGAACGTAGCACGGAATTTGTTTTGACGAAACCTGCAAGATTATGCGCGAATCAAAATGGAAATATAGCGTTTCGTACTTTTAGTGTTTTCCGCAAAATGCGTATCTGCTACGTGAATAAAATTTTCACGTGCGTCTTTTATAGTTTCAGCATTCAAATATAAATAATCAATACGTTTTATTTTTTTATATAATATTATATTAATAAATACGCAAAAACAATTTATTTTTTTATAATAACGAATACCAATTTGGTATTCTGAAAATTTTACATTTTCTATAATATACAAATTCGACTAATTAAAGACCATTAACCATAAACCTAATTTTTCCACATTACACACGTGAATAAAACATATATGATGTAATCGAATTTTATTTAATAGTACTCCCAGTTCTCTTTTTACACGGTTCAAGGAAGTTATATCCAAATTTAGTGATTGAACATATCCTCAATTTTTATATGACAACCATACATTTTTCGGAACGTATCTCCTATGTAAAAAAAAGATCGGGTCTATTTATCTTATTTTAAATCAACACTATAAATCAGGTAGATGGAAAAACGAACTTTTCCTTTCATAATTTCACATATCAAAGGAACGAAGATCTCCCATTTCCTAGACACAAACTCCCCCCCTCCATCAAGCAAGAATCTCTCAATACTTTTTCCTAGTTTTAACATCTAGGCCAACAGAACTATAGTAAATACATGATTAAGTGGGTTTTCTTTTAAAAAAAATTATAAAAAATCTTCTATTTTCCAGGTGCGAGCGCGGCTAGCTGGGATCCCTTCCAGCAGCCCTACTTTGACAACTCTACAAAAAGAGAGGTGACCGCGGCCGTGGGGCAGACTGCCTATTTGCACTGCCGGGTCAGGAATCTTGCCGACAGGGCGGTGAGTTATCTTTGATATCCTTTTTTGACTGGAAACAGGTTTATCAGCCTCGGATTAATACTTGTATTAAGATTTAAAGACGTTGTGATGATTTGAATGTTGGTTTCAATTAGTGTCTCTTCTCGAGAATTTTCTTATTTTTTGATTTCTCGTTTCTCGAGAAATTTCATGATTTCTCGAAAAAGTAAGTCCTGATAAAACTATTCTAATGTTTTGTATATTTTATATTCTTCTAGCGGTAGTATCCGGCGTTGCTCGGGACTTAAATTTTAAATGAAATTATTTTTTTAATTTAATTTTTGCGGTTTTTTAATTTAGTTTTGGTGTCTGAGAAATATGGTCACCCTATTTTAATGATACAAAAACCTTCTCGACAAAAAAACATTTTTTTTTATATAGGTGGGAGAACATTTTTTTGCGGACCGTCCCGTTTAGAGTTCCGGGAAATATGGTCACCCTATTTTAATGATACTAAAAACCTTCTCCACCAAAAAATACATATACATGCCAATTTTCATGGCGATCGGTCGAACGGTGTTAGAGTGAAACGGCAATAAACAAACAAACAAACAAGTATATTTATATAATATACAAACAACCATTTTTATATATGTAGATAGATGTATATATCTATGTATGTATGTATGTATGTATATATTTGTATCAAAGTATAAATGTCGAATTAATTATTTAGATTGAGTGTAATGGTTTCTAATGATCGTGAAAGTTAGATGATTGATTATGTATTGTTGTATTGAATGAAAAGTTGTTTCAAATCGACATGAAGGGCTCGGAAGTAAATAGAACTAAGCGCCAAAATTATAAAATTGAGTTCCCTTTATTTACTACAAAAATCAGTACTTTTGCTACAGAAATTAATTAATACAAGTTTTCTCAAAAGATGACAGTACTATGTTAAGTTACTGCTAGTTTTATTTGCATCTAAATGCATGTCAACTATTTTCGAAATCCGTTTTTATTAATATCACCCAAGAGTGAAAAATTTCGCTTAGCACTATATACATCTGAGCCCTTCATATTTTTATACATAAGCAATAGAAGTGAAAATTTTGAAATATGTCTTGAATTGGAAAAAACGGTTTTCAAAAAAAATAAAATTTTTATTGCTTCTTAAAATTATAAGTTGATATTTAATGGCTAAATAAGCTATAGTAAACATTAGTACTTGGCCATTAGAAAAAAATTATCACAGCCAAAGTTATTGACTTATTTGTTTCCATTTAGAAACCGTGGCAAATATCATGTAAAAACGTTGATTTTATAAAATTTCATTCAAGCTTTTTAATTTGAAGTTCAAGAGGTTTAATTTGAAATTGGGTGAATTTAAAGATAAAAATTTAAATTTGTAGTATAAAAGTTGTAATAGATGCAACTATTTAATAAACATAAAATGTTATATTACGTTAAATAATATAATATAACTTATATTATATTACTTAACGTATACAAAAATTGCTTTTTAATATATTAAAAACTATTCAAAAATTCAGAATATCAAAATAAATTGTGTTACGAATATATTATTTTTACAACAATTACGTTTTACAAACAATTACGTTGATCTTTCGACTGATAATTGATCAATATAAGCGCTTCGAGCCGTTTTATGTCGAATAGAAACATTTTCTTGAATTCAGCTCATGCAAAAGCTCGTCGTTAATGTAAAAGCTTCAATTATTTGATGGATCGCGCGGTTTCGTTTTCAACTCGACTAATAGTTTCGTTATCGATTGTTGATTAATTATTGTTAATTGAAACGAGAGACCCCTCTACAGTCTATTGTTGTAGAAACAAACGGACGACCCTTTTCCTGTGAACCCTTTCAAATAGAACCGGGATCGATTTCGTTATTTCGCTCTAAATGCAAATACTGTTCATTTTTCGCTCCATTAAAATAATTAGAGTACTATTTATACTTCAGAAATAAACACAAACTTTTGATATGATTTATTAAATATTTTATAAAATATCAGGACGCGTAACGTGCTCAATTTTCCTTTGCACAAGTTTCACTCGAAAATAACGCGAGCCCAATAAAAGCACACACTTATCGAATCAATCCTGTCTGCGAGAAAGCTTCGAAGAATTTCCCCGAATTGGCAATTGTATTCGAAACGCAATTACACCTCAGTTTTCGGTTCGCAAGCGGCGAAAGAACATGTTCCGTATCTTTACGCTTTTGCGGTGTAACGTGTTGAATATTTTATAAGCGCTGCTGTGGGAAAAGGCAACGGTGAAAAAAAAAGTTGTAAAAGGTCAAAAACACAATGTTAGGATCTGATCTCTCAGGAGTGACGTTTGAACATTTCGGAATTGTTTTCGATTCGGTCCTCGGGGGCTGGTCGGGAAATTTTCGTTCGGGTCTTTTGCCGGTTAAACGGCACGGTCGAGGAAAATTTTCAAAGACCTAACTTTTCAGCGGCTTCTCTCTTTTTTATTGCGTTTCGTTTTGGGATTTTTTTATTGGGGCGTTTAAGTGTTTCGCACTTCCGAGACGCTTTATTGAAGGATAAAAGTTTCGGCAAACTTCTATTGAATTTTAACCGTTTATATGCGTCTTTATATTCATATTGATCCTTAATTATAATTATTGATGAGAATCATAATATACATTAATAAAATGAAAAAATATTCACTACTTACTATTGAGGGAAGGTTTTTTCAGTATTTTCCCACATTTGTGTGTCGAACATTTTTCTTCCAGTTCATTTCACAATTTTTCTTAATACTTTCTATTTCAGTGCTTCACGTGTCCATTTTCCATCTACACATCTCACCAGTGCTGGAGCTAGGGTAAATGACGCCCTAGGCAAAAACTAAAATCTTTCCTCCCTCAAACCTCCCTCTCAGTTTAAAAAAAAAATTCTATAATATCGAAAAAAAAAGTAGTGAAAATATTTATTACTTTCATTTTATTTTATTTGAGATTGAATTTAATAATAAAATGATTTTCAGACACACACACACACACACACACACACGACATACGACATTATATAATAACAAGGAGCGTAGAACACAATTCACGAAAAGTTTCTTTATATAATCGTATGATTATAATAAATTATAAAATATTAATTAGATCATTTAACCATCATATAGTTTTCCAATTATCCTAAAACGTATCATATATTCTAGTGTTGTTTGGGTAAACGTCCATTCAGAATATTTTAACCAATTAAAAAATTTTGAAAAAAACAAAAATATATGCACAATTTTCGGCGCCTTGGACGACTTATTTTCTAGAAAAATATAATTCCTAGGTCATGTATACCTAGATCCGGCTGTGATTCATACCATATTATGAAAACCATTCGAAAATATAGAAACAAACATTTTATTTCTCATCACGATTTGAATATTAATAAAATACATAAACACCAATCAAACAACGGAATAATCGAATTCCAAACGGACACGTCGCGAAAAAAACCATTCGGAAAGCATCGCGAGAAAAAATCGAATCATTTTTTTGATTACTGCGTGAAAAAAATCTCGTTTTCAATCAACACAAAAGGAACACGTCGATGGAACGCGGACATAATTCATTTTGGGTTGGGCCGTTCGTTATTCTCGCCCAGCATACTATACATTTCGGATTCCCGAGTTGCCAATTAGGTCATGACTTACTTTCCCGTCTAGCGAATGTAATAAAACCATAATCAGATAATCCTTTTTCGGTGCGTCGACGTCACGCATGACGGGTTTGCACACAGAGAAAATGGCCGGAAAAAATTGCACGAAATTAGTAATGAAATACGACCTGAAGGTCGATCGTAACCCTTTTAGTGTAACAGGGTTAGCGAGATGTTGATTTTTTGCGTATCGCATTTACGAATTGATTGGTTTTATCGATACAGAAATGATAATGGACGATCTTCAAGTTTTGGCTCGATTAACTGACGATTCTATTAGATTTAGCCCGACTTAACTTGATTTAGAAGTTAAAAATATATGATTTGGTTAGTAAATGATCGAAATATACGTATAAAGTCGATCTAAATCCATTTAATAAGAAATTTTCTAGGTACCTAACTACAAAAAGTTTATTTTTATGCTTTTGGAGGGACCAACAAAAAAACCATAATTAGAAGAAAAACGCAGTTTGAAAATTTCAAATCATTTTTTTATTGAAGAAATTATCGGATGTTTATTTTTGGGTTTGCGTAAGCTATTTTTATGATATAAAAAAATTTAAACTTTTGATATCATCACATTAAATAGAAGATCAGAAAACTATTTGAATGGAGGTGAACAAAAAATAAGTAGAATAAAATTAGAAATTAAAAAATATCAGCTAAAAGTGACTGATACATGCAATAATTATCAACTGTCGCAAATTTTGTTCAATATCTAATAATTAATTGATTTTTAAATAGTTCATGCATACATTGTGGAAAATGAAAATATGAAGAAAAAAAAACAGATTTTAAATAAATTGAAATGAAACGGAACTGCAGAAATCGAATGCATTTATCTAAAAATCGTAAATTTGAAGCATACAAAAATTGAGTTTCATTCATTGAGAAAAATCTGAAACAATAGAAATATTTCAAATTTTAATCAACTTAATATATCCCCTATCCCCTATATATATAATCACGGATTTCTGTGTGTGTGTGTCTATTCGATGACGCTCGCGACTTTTTCGCGAATATGGCCTTTATATACGTATACAGTTAACGTCTATAATATGATGCTTATTACCTACTGCCTCTGGCTTTGCCTATATGTCGCAATTGTGACAATAGTAAATGAACTGGTTTTATTTATTAAAAATATTAAATATTCAAATCGGGTACACATTTCGGGTTCACACAATCGGGTTTTCACATTTTATCGTTTTCCGTTTCTTAAAAAAACCACAACCGATGCTTTTAACATCGGGCCTATTTATAAGTCTTAATAATGAATCAAACAATTCAAAAATTTTAATACGAGCAATTTACTTTGTGTACAAAAGTAACACATTCTCCTACAGAACGTTGATCTTTCACAAAACCAATCCAAAAAAAATCCAACCCAACTCCCACAACACCATCAAACCCAACACATCACCCACACACAAAACCCATTCGAATTCCATCATTTTTCCGCCCTCAAACAAAAACCGAACGTGAAAACCGCAAAACCGCGCCCGCATAATAATAATCGGCGCGCATTCGGCGCACGTACCGAACGCGACAACTCGTCGCCGATTCGATTATTCGCGATTTTATCGCCGAAGTTGAAGGCCTCAGGTGGCCACGGGTCCAAGTTCGAATATTCGAATGGCGTTGTAAAATATTAAATCGCCCGTTCGAGCCGTGACGCAGTAATAACTCAGGCGGTTGTGTGTTTTTTGTTGTGCGAATGCTCTTTGATTTGTCGCCGGATAGAGTGTCGTCAATTACCGATATTGGACCGTTTCGATTTTGGTGTGTGTGTGTGTGTTATTTCGTTTGATGTTTGTAAATGGAGGTTTCGATTCGATTTGCATTAAAATAATTAAACGGTTTTGCGCGTGTTTGGGCTGTAATGTGGTGAACGGTTGTATATTTTTTTATTAATACACCTGAAACTCTTTCATACTGTTTTGAAATAAGACGGTTTCTATGAAAACTGTATTTACCGTATACAATTATAGTTATTGAATAAAAAGTTTCGATATTTTTTTATGATTTTATAAAGTGATTCTAAATATCACCAAACCATCATCTTCCATACATATTTTTTACATGATATTCTTTAAGATGCATCCTTAGAGTAAAAAGAGAATTGTTTGTATATTTTTATTTGATTGTTCACATGTAATGTGAATTCAATTTTTATTAAATAAATTTGGTTAAAATATACAAATTCAATTCGAATCTACAAATCATAATAAAAACATGACATAAAATCAATAACGTTTTAAAAGCTGTGATAAATATTTTATAACATGTAAAACGCGAAGCGAATTCAAATCGAAAACCATCTTGCAAATTATTATTTCGCATTTACACAAAGAGACAACGAAACGTTGTTTCTTTGCAATGTTTTCATGTAAATGGTAGAAAATTGTCGTCACACGGATCCACGAACACTTTCAGGCTTCGTATACGGTCTTCATGTAGTATTCATAGACTGAAATATCAGACGAAGCACGCTCCCGGCTTTTCAGGGCTGAAAATAAATAAAACAGAAAGTGGCGACCGAATAATACTCTCCCCATATCGTTTGACGGCGCGATTTGCTGAAAATTCGCATTCGCGATGCGGCTGAAAGGGCTCAGATAGCCCCGTTAAAAATTGAAACGATTGAATAAGCTATTTACTCGGCTATTAATTTTATTGAATGTTATATAAATATTTGGCGTGTGGGAACGTATTAACGGGCCGTGTCGAATATAACGAGTTTGTATAGCTTCTGTTTGTGAAACGAATATGAAATTATGTCGGAAAAAATGTTTATGTGTGGTCGGGAACGTCACGGTTTAAATGACGTCGTTTTTTATGGATATGGCGTCGTTTGGTTATTTCGGATCTTTCCGGGTGTAATTAAAATTTAATTCGGGGTATTTTTCGGCGGTGTGTTAAAGCAAAAGTGAACAGCATGCGAAATTATAAAACAGCAATGTTTTAATTGCGTAATAGCCCCGTGTGCCGTCACATCTCAAGAACCAACATTAAATACTAATGAAGTGATAAGAAATGAGATAGCTGAACGCTTGGCTTAAAACCCTCACACAACCGAAATTATTCAAACTATACACATCGAAAATTGTTTTTTCATTAATTCAAATCACGTATCATACAATGCACCATAAAAAATAATTATTTTCCTATTATCAAAAATAAAATAAATTTCAACAAAAAATAAATTAGATAAACAAATATAATATATACTTTTGAGCCACACCTCGACCTAACAATTTTACAATTCAACAAACACAATTATGAATCCCATCAAGACACAAGCAATCCAACTTTCGATTCCGCTCACGTACCTTTAACACCCACGACCGGCCACCGATTACCGACAACACCAGAAAGCTCGTACAGTGAGGGGTTAAAAGCTCGTTAAGGGCGAGTCTGCTCGGCGAGCGGCGGGAGCTTTTCATTAAGACGAAATTACTATTAAATTGTATGCGGGGACCGTTCGCTAGTGTGACGTTGCGAATTCCGTGTCACTGATATGGCGCTGAGAAGCAGCACTTGTCAAGCTGTGGGACGCGAGCCGAGGTGCAGTGACGGGGCCGAATGGCTTCCGAGGGTTTTAAGGGTGAATTATGTGGAGTTCCGTTTCGGAATTTGGGTTATTTTTGGATTTTTGGTTTTGATGTGTTGATTGTGTTTTGTGGATTAGTGATTTGAAAAAAAGCGCTTTTTGAAATATTTAGTTTTATTTAAAAAAAAATTTCATTCGACTAACCAAATTTAAGGTTAATTGTGTTATAATTTGACAAAATTGACCGATTTAATTAATAAGGTTGTGTAAATATTAGCTGATGATTTTGAGTAGAATACGTTTTATCCTCTTTCTGAGAAATCATCGCTTATTATCCTTAAATGAGACGTTTCATATTTTAGATATTTGATCAATAATACACGTATACTACTGAAATCTTATATTACTGAAATAATGTTCAATATATAAAAATTTTACATTTAATAATTCGTTTACGGATTATGTTACAGTAATTAGTGTGGATTTTAGAATTAAAATTGTAATTTTTTTATTTTATCTTGATTATAAAAGTATTATATGTCTCGAAATTGTTTTCTGAACAAAGATTTTAGTTCACATAAAAACTTTTAAAAATTACACTTAAGAGGTTTCTCGTTTCTTTTTCAGTACAAACTCAGTACTTTGTTGGAAAATATATTAAAATATTTAAAAAAAATCATACTACATACAATAAAGTTTAAAAACTTCTTATATTCATTGAAAATATATAAATCATATATCAAAATAATTTTTAACATATGTATAAATTCAACAATTTTATATAATTCTGACGCACATTCGTCCAACATCAAACGAGCACATTCTCAAAACCCAAGGTCGGGCAGCTGCAAGCTGAATACAAAAAAAAACCAAAACAGCACAAAGCAAAAGTTTCAGCTTGCAAATTTTCAATAAAACTTTCCATAGTTCGAAAAATATAAATTTTCAATTAAACTTTTCAAAGCCGACTTCGGCGATGGGAAACTTTCAGCGATAAGCCGCCGCGTCGATTTTTTCCCAGCTCGAAATACGTCCCCGCAAAATAACATATATATACTTTATTAAATCGACAAGAACCTTCAGTATAATACACAGACCGGTTGTAGTTTAATAACGCTGGCGAGAGCGACAATATTACGGACGACTCAGAAGTGTCGGATAATATAATACTCGCACTACACTTCGTGCACAGGAAGATATTTAATTGTGACGCAGACACAATGTAACAATTCCTATTCGGACTGGTGATACTCTTGAGGCTGTCCTAAAAGTTGGAGCTTTTTTCTATTCGTCGTGTAAACGAATTTTTTTCGTGCGGCAGTTGAAAAAGCGTTTTGCATAAGCAGAGTGTGTGCGCTCTCGTGTAGAGTCTATATGAGGGATATGGGTTAAGTCGTATACTTTGAGTTTTTAATATTGTTTATGTGGAATCAAAAAAAAAAGTTCTAAATATCATTGAATGGTTGGTGAAAAAACGTAAAACTTATATCTCTTTAAACTAAATTGAATCGTTCATCCATTTACTGATTAAGTCATATAAGCAAGTACAGCGATCGTTAAAAACGGGTATATCAATTATATTATATTATGTACATTGAAAAGGTTCATTAATGGTTCATAAAGAGCACGTTTAATTCAAGTAAAAATTCATTTAAATGGTATTAAAATTATACGGTACATACTTTATTTTACCCTTCTCTTCTTTTTTTATACAGATTCTCTCCCTTCTTAAAAAAATGAGGGAAAACCATTGTGCCATTATATCTGCCGCCATTATTCTTAAAAGTGTCCCTAATTTCATTTATTAGTATATGTACTTAATATTCGAGCTACAACCTTAAAAAAATCATTATATTTATACAGTCCTTTTCAACTGTTATGAAATACGTATTTTGATTTTTTTTTTGAAAAAACTGAAACGACTCGTATCTTTAGAAAAAGTATTTATTTTTTAATAAAAAATATGAGAAGACGTATTTTTTTCATTAAAATAAACGTTTTTAAATTTTGTATATATTATTACTCATACTGCAAGTGAATTGTATCGAAAGATGAATCAACAAAACCGTAATTTAAAAATTAATTATTTAACACTCAATTTTTTTTTTCTTTCAAAAAATAATCCTCAACTCAATTAGAAACTAACGTAACTATTAACAAAAAAAAATTCATATACCCAACCTTATTTCACTTTCAAAATAATCGACACATACCTAAAACGCAGCGGTCGCTTACGTACCGGTACCACTTTGCTCTCAGTTTATTTCGCGGCCCATAAAGAAGCCAAAAGAGACGTAGGGCTCAGACACGCCTCTGCTACTTTCCGTTTTTATTTTTTCAGACTTTCAGACGCTTTTCCCTTCCATTTTCAGTCGGAGAGAGATAGTGGCGCGGTCGTGACGGTGCAAGAAACCCATTAGTCAGCGGACAGCGAGGTGTTAAAATAACGCTCGACTGTAATGTGCATGACTTCATACTTAAGCCGTGCTAAATTTTACCTTTCTTGCTCTTTGAGGATGCTCTTTGAATGAAAAATGACGGAAAATTGAAAGAGATTCAACTTATTATGAATGGGAGCGAGCACATAATATGTGCGACTTTACGTTTAAGCTCGAGATATATTTTTATTATTGCACAACTTTCAGCTCGCTCTGAAAAATGAAAAAAAAACAGAAAAAAACGAATTTTCGAAATGGAAGTGCTTCCGTTCTTATATCTTGATAGATATTAGTAATAAATAATACTTTGTAATTCAAATATATGTACAATTAGAAAAAATTCAACGTTGCGGAAAAATTATATAATCGCCATTGTTTACAACATTGAAAAATAAGGAAATCTTCATCCAAGGACAAAAATTTCTCGAAAATTCAAAAGAAAAAGTCCACGAAATTAAATCACGAAAATTATTTGCACGGCACATTGTTCCGATTGAAATTAGGCAAATTACGAACTGCCGACGACAATGTTCGTTTGAGGTTTTCGCGGGCAGTAAAAGCCGAAATAAATTTCTTCTTAAGGGTTTTTATGACAGCCGGAGTTTGGGGCCCTCCCGTTGTCCGAGGCCCGTTGATGGATAAATTCCTAGAAAGAATCTCATTTCGTATCCATCAAAAACATTAAAAACAACATGACGGACATCGCGAAAAGGGTTCTCGTCGCCGGGAACTTCTATTACATTCCGCCTCGCCAATATAATGGCCGACGTGTACAATATGGCGCGTCTTGAAAGTAGTCTGTCTGTTTTGTTGAAATGGAAGGTATTTTGAATGGGCTTTTTGTTGGGTTTTTTTCCTCACCTTCCTAGCGGTGGGGTTTTCGGATTTTCGGGGAATGTTGTGCGTTTTCATTTCGGTGATTTGGGATCGATGTGCAAAATAGACGTGATGTGTTTTTGCAAAGCTTAAATCTTTTTAATTGTTGCATATTCGATTTTTTTTGTCTGTGCTTTGTTTTTTTAAACTCTTATCGTTTTGATGGAACCAACATACATCATTGATTATATTTATTATATTACACATCTGTAAGTGCATTTTCATATGAAGATCACATTTACGTAAATAGTAACTTTTTCTTGATAAATTTATCTATAATATTATTTATATATCAAACTTAAGTTTAATAACACTTATCATATTTTTTTAAATATAAAACTCCAAATTTTGATTTATTATAAGAATATTTTAATAAGCTATCGTTTCAGTATTTAATTTTCTAAATATCATCACAATGAAAGGAAATGTTCAAACTTTTAATTGCATTATTTTTAATTAGCTTTGCCCTACTTTAGATTTTATGGTAGTATGACGTACATGTAATCATAGTAAAAACATATCATTATATTCATTCCTACACAAAAAAATTTTGAAATTCTTATCAATATTTAACAAATTTCAATCAATCATATCGATTCAATATGTGTTATAATTTAAACTAAAGAAAAATATCTATCAAATTATTATTATTATTATTATTATTATTATTATTATTATTATTATTATTATTATTATTATTATTATTATTATTAT
>JAOXNN020000010.1:388011-398324 GCA_028571205.2 Hydropsyche betteni
TTAACTTGTAAATATGTTATTTATATTCATATTTTCATCACTGTATTATCATTAACATAATAAAGGTAGTTTTTATTATTTTATTTATACTATCACAGAAAAAACTTCATATATAACAAAAAAGAACGATTATTTCATGCAAAAAAAAAACATTCAACCAAACGAGCCTAATAAAACATCCACCCTAAACTATTTATACAAACGAGTTCACTTTTCGAGCCGATAAATACATTCAATCCCGGATCGCTGTATCACATCATCGCGGTTCACGTTTCATTTGCCTGCACAAAATCGAAGCGGCCTAATATGCTAAATTCCCTTTTCCCGATCGTTAGGGAAGCGCGCGGAATTTCCGGGATTTGCGCGCAAATCTGGCCCCCGTCTCGGATCAAAAAAAAAACCGGCGCAAAAAAGGACCCAAGCAACGAAAAAAGGATGCGGTTTTCGGGCTTTTGGCAATTTTCGGAAAAAGCCACGGTCTGCGGCGAACCGCGACGCCGCGCCCAATTTGCGCCCCCAAAAGAAGAACTTACGGGGCCGCAAAATCGCGGATTTAACCCGGCCGGGGGTGTGTGGGGTGTGTGGAAGATAAGGGATGCTTCCCGGTCGAGATGGGAGGGTTCTTGGCTTAATCCGAGGCGGGTTGTGGATTGTGCGTTGTTTTAATCGCGCTTTTTTATGTTGGGGGGGGTGTGTTTTTTTTTTTGATGAAGGATTGTCTTGTATGACATAATAATATGATATATGTATATAGTATGATATATGTATGTATAATATATAATTTGAAAGTATGGACTGGGTTTTGAGGAAAAGTTTTTAATTTTTCGTGTCAGAAGATCGTTGAGACGTTGTGGAAAATGTTAGTTAGTCATAACTTATCAAAGGCCATTTTAAGTAGTTTTATACGTTCTTAGTTAAAATTTTAAAAGTTTTTTCTCACTTCCGTTTTACAATTTTATATGAATTAGTAACATTTAAAATAATTATATAATATATTTTTAAATTATTTCAGTGTTTGAAATAAAATAAAAATAAAATTATTCTCTTAACGATTTGATTCCTGCATTATATTTGATTTTCAATCCGGTCATAAAATATAATATCATTGAATAATAACCCAATAATCTTTCTAAATCTAATATAACCCAACGTTGACAGAACTAAAACGAACCGAAAACTATGTCAACAATAGTTATTTCTAAATAGGATGATTTGTATGCTATAAAACAAAATACACGCAATCCTCTTTTTACACGAAGAACTGACTATTTTTATACACGGTTTTTTCACTATAACACGATATAAAAAATGTATTTTAATGCTATAATAATAAAATTCGTAATAATCATATGCATGTAATTATAATTATTAAATCAAAAAATTGATGATTTCACATGACGAATTTTTTTTCGCATTAATCATTTTTTTCAAATATACTAATGGTACGTATCTTCAATATTTATATGGTCACCATACGTTGTTTGGAACGTATCTCCCGTGTAAAAAGAAGATAAGCACACTAAATTAATTCCAAAAATCAATTTACATTTCATAACACACCGACACGAACCAAATCAATAATTCTATAAAACCTCTCATATTATAATCATCCACCATGACCCGTTTCTAGAATCGCATTAAAACCTTCATCAATAATTCCAAGACGAAACATCGACCACAAAGCGACCCTCGTTAAAAATTAACAAAATCACTAATCGCCACATTCCACAAACACGCCGAACGAAACACATTGCGACATTCGAATTACGCCAAAACATAACACGTTCGTAAACAATGTAACCCGATGACAATCCGACTGCTTAAGAGATCCGCGAATTTACGCCTCAATATGATTTCGCAACGATTCAAACAATAAGCTTTGATATATTGAGTTAATTTCGCGAGACAACCGAACGCCGGATTATCACTAAGCGTTGTCTAAGTCCTTTTGAATATCGATTCGGTTATTGCATCAACTAAATTAGTTAACGTTGAACGTGAGTCAATTGTGTGTGGAATATAAATTTTTGGTTAGTTATGTGCGATTTAGTTCCGATTTTATTTTTGTAGATCTATTGTTGTGTTTCGAATTGTATCGATTGTAGTTGTTTAATATTATACATGGTACTATTATTAGAGAAGTTTTATTTTTCATTATATAGAGTAGCCATTGAAAAATTGAAGGGTTTAAAAATGTCATCGTCGTTCATTTTCAATCTATATTTTTTATTACATGTTGTACAATGGGTTTGTTCAATTTTTCAAACCACGTTAACCAAAATTTATAAACATTGGAGGTCACTTACAAATTTCAAATTTTCAACTATTGCAAATTCAAAACATAAGTATTAAAATATTGGTAAAGTTATTTATCTCCGTTATAAAACTATTTTGATGAGTACATTTCGGAATAAATGCCGTTTTTTCTTCGGACGTATACGCATGTACTTTTATGTGAGCTGCCAAATGATAAAATCGAAATATCAACTTGTTGTTTCCGACATTTTTTCATTGTTATCTTTTATTTTACGGGTGGTTTGTCTTATTATATGATATTTTGATCGATTTGTCGTTATATTTTTGAGTATAGTGTATTTTGTCGTATCCTGTTATTACGATCAATCTCGGGCATCACCGATTTTCTTTTTTTTTTTAATTTAACGATAAAATATATGTATTTTGATCAAAACGATAATTAAAACTCATTAGGTTTTTCATTACTCTTTGCTGAACATCACATGCATGTATGACTATTTTAATCTCCATGGGTTGCACTATGACTTATGAGCTATGACTTTTTCAAACCTTTAAATTTTTCTGTAATCACCCACACAAACAATAACAAATTCAATCATGCACTAATAGATAAAATATTTTCCTTATACAATTCTCTTCAATTTATCATCCCTTTCATCTAATACATTCGCGATTATTTCACTGTCAACTCCCCCCATTTCCTTTCACTCGGATACTTTTAGATTCTAACAAATCGCATTATCACCTTTCACGTCCATTTACCGCCGATTCATATCCTGCAACACTTTCAAGCATCAAAGGAAACACCGACCCAACAATGAGGAAAAGCCCCGAAAGACCCTAATACAAAACTAATCCCATATTCAATGCGCACACAAAATTTGCAAATCCCGCTGAAAAACGGCTGAAAAGTCGTCATTGTTCGCATTAAGTGCGCCAATCGCGCTCCTAACGACCTCCCATATTTCGAAGGGCTGAACAGTGGTAGAGGCGAATAATTCACACAGGTAAGATATTGCGTTCGTCATTAATAACCGGCGTTCGCGTAAACGTAAAAACACCTGTTATTTATGACAATTATTTCCGAAAGCCTCTCGAATATCCATCACTGTCGGGCAACGAAGGGCTAAGGGCTAATGCGCTCGTTCCATGGCCCGGTTTAAGGTTTAGGTTGATCATCGTGTTGATGTTGATGGTTACGGTTATGAGTGAAAAAATGTAATTTTTCATAAATTTTTGGATGAAAATATTTCATCTACTATAAGATTCGTCTGCAAATAAAAGCTTGGAATGGGAAAAATAATTTTGTTTTAAAAACGTATTTCATAATATATACAAAATACAAAATTATTTCTGTATTGAATAGAAGATATTTGTTTCAGCTGAGAATATTATATTTATTTTGTCAATGAACCGTTAATGGTAGCGACATCTATTAGACATTATTAGAAATATATAAAATGCTGAATTATTTAAACTTTTCTGAAAATCAATACGTTTCTAATTTAAAGTTGGTTAAATGAATAAATATTAAATTAACGACTTAACCATACTTTAAAATGTTTATTTACATAAAATTTATTACTCACGTACAAATAAATTGAGAAATATAGTTGCGTAATTATTTCATTAAATACGACCGATTCTGAGCGTTTCATTAATACAATATCTTGATCGAAACGTCAACGTAAAACTGCAATTAATTAAATCTAAAAATATTATTCCCCGAAGTCGTAAAATAACCGCGAACATAACTCAGGCGAGACATAACGTTCGCAAAGTCGCAATGCCACTTTTTTTAATTCCTCAAAACGTAAAAAGGGCGAGAAAAAACTTGAAAACGTAAACGATCAATTATCCAAATCGTACATAATCGGTGTCGCATTTTCTGGAAAAAAAGCGATCCCAAACACGCGACCTTTTTCAATTATGTGCACAGCGCGACCTTTTCGCAGGAAGTTTTTGCACGCTCGGTACATATTTATTATGGAAATTTCCCATAATTTTCATGTCGACTACTGTGGCTGACAATTGCCCTTTCAAAACGGCGACACTCGTGTCAAAGTGCACTCTGCACGTTTTTATTGCAAAATGCGCTTTTGGGTCAACTGTCAATCATATTACACTACAGACAAGTGCTTGACTACACACGAAATTACCAAATATTTTATGAATATTAATAAATTTCAATTAAAGGTATAAAAATTACCTTTATCTACCATTATATAAATTTCATTAATATTACTAGTAATAATCGATCGAATTTACAATTGTATACAAATTTCTTACCGAATTTCCAATAATAGAATCCCTAATTAGAATTTAAAGAATTTCTGATTTAACATATTTTTAAAAGGTAGGAGTCTTTTATCAGAACCGATCAAGTCTCTTGAGAGCAATTATTTACGGCATGACTTTTCCTACAACTACGAAACGGTCTTCCGAAAAAAAAGAGGAAATACAAAAGGAAAAAATGAAAACCCAAAGGGAAAATAGCGTGTCTCGAGGTCGGTGCCAAATTATATTCGTCCAATTCCAAAGAATCGACACGGGAATAGTATGTCTGGAATCGGGAACGAAAAAAAAGATCGTGACACACCCCAAGTCTGGAGATCGTACGAGTGCAGACTGAAACGATCTTATTGAATCTCTTTGAATTAATTTAATTGAATCCTTATCAGATCGGAAAATTCTCGATCGGCTGAGATTACGTTTTTTTTACCCGCCAATGGACTCAAAGGATGGTGAAAACTGGATAATTTCAAGAATGGTTCGTTTTCTCGATTGGAAGAATGAAAATTATTCCCAGCACAAAGCCGCGTTTAAAAAAAATCAATCGTATTCATTATTCCATTGCGAAATTTGCATTCGCCGTTTTAAGAATGCGCTCGGGTCACGACCTTTTTGTTTTCTACAGAAGCCGGAAAACTCACAATAGATATCCGTGGAAAATTCTTTGCGGCCAATATTTCACCGCGGTCATTAATTTTCAGCCGGAGGGCGGATGGCGTTACAGTTTTTCCCTGAAAACTATTTTTCTTATCGAAAGCTCCTTTTTTATCTTTTTTTTCAGCGGGTACACGCGCCCGATCGCTCCCCAAAGATTGCCCTACTTTTTGATAATACAGTTTATTTGATTTTCGTCAAAAAATAACAAAAACATCGATTCTCGTACACGACGTATAATAAATACGGAATGGATGTGTTTTCCGATGTCCCACTTACAATGTTAATGTCGCTACGTGAATTATTGTTTTTCATTTAATATTTTCCTCGATACTGATAGGTGTTCTTATTATTCGAATGTTTTTATTAATTTAATAAATATCCTATAATAAAAATGCGTCAAATGTTATTTTTATTTATTTAAAAATAGAAAAAATATATATTTTTATAGTATCTCAATTATCCGAAACTAATTGGGGATCAAAGTTATTTGAACAAAAATAGTATCTAGATACTTAATCCGATCCGTATTATTCGAAAATCCGGATAATTGTGATCCCATTGTAAAACTTGGAACGTTAAATACTATTTTATTCATTTCCTATACAAAGCGTTATCATATTATAACGCCGAGAACATTCAGTATAGCCCGAATTTCAAAAACGGAGAGAAAAAAACTATGAATTTAATTAAAGCACAATCAAAGAATCGTTCCTTAACTTTCGAAACGTTCACCTTCAAACCGATATAATAGTAAAACACACTTTTATCCGGATAAAATATACGTACAGCACCTACGTATGAATAATGGAGTATAAGTTGGCCGAAATAAAAGTTGGAGCAAAGCGAGAGAGAGTCTAAAAACGAGATTAAAGACTTTCCAACTCGGCCCCCGCCTCTGTTACAATTGTTATCTCTACGAAGAAAACGCTCCTCTGGCTTAATCCATATTTTCCTTTATACGATTTTCCTCCCGTTTTAATAATAACATTTATTCGCGCGAATATTGTTTCGCCCGTATCGGATATCTTTTGGAAAATTTTTATGTGCGTCACTGAAATTTTGACACACGGCTCTTTATTTCATGTTATATTAAAGCTTTTGAATGTTTGCATTACGTTTCGCTGTGTATATAATTAGCGAAAATCTTTACGACTTATTTCGTACGTGATTAATAATCGGGGCGTGACTTTTCGAAAACGCACAGCGTCGAGTGACGCCATTTAATCCGGTTCTGACCTAATAACTTTGTGTATAACATGTATTTTATATAATATTTTGAAACCATGAAACAGCGACTCCGATCCATTACCTGAAACGAGTATGTACTTGAAAATAGACGGGGTTTGTTTGCTTTGTCGCCCACTTTCACCGTATAATTAAAGCCTATGATTAAAAGATTAATTGAATTCAAATTTAATTTAACTGACATTGCCACGGAAGGTGTATTTGGGTAATTTAGATATAACAATTATATAAATTATATATTAAGTCTTATTTATATCTAAATTTGGGCGATATATGAATTAATTGCTAGGTAATTGTAATGAAACATTTTTCTTCCTCGAATCAATAGAATCTCAATTTATGATGATATAAGAATAATCTTATCCTGAAATCGACGTTATATTCGTTGCATATAATGATGATGATATAATAGATACCCGATATCTTTTCATACTTTTTTCTCATATGAATAAGCAATCGATCGATAATATTCCCTTTCACCCTCTAGAACACCGCACAAAGCCTACTCACATATTTATAAGTTATTTAATATTCCGAAACATTTCATACATAATTTAAATACAAAACATTATTAGATTTCTATTTATAAACAAAACCTCTCGTCGCAGATTTAGCTACCATTATAATAATGAAAATCTATTTTTATTAATTAATCAAAACACTGAAGCTGTATCACGTGTACGAAATTTTCAGCTCAGATTCAAATTCCATAGACGAAATCAGACTCAATACACAAAATATTTACATCGAGCACGTTCTTTGGCACGCCCATGCCCTTCTGGAAAATACTCAATTCCCGACAAGTACGTCTGTTGCCGAATTTACGATCTCCGACGACGACTATAAAATTACTCTGATCAAATCTCATTACGCGACTTTATCGGCGCGGAGGCGCGCGAAATGCGTAATGAACGGGTCGAGACGAGACGAGACTCGAGAAATATCGTAAATCACGGCGAGACTTCGAGGAATTCGCCAAAGGTTTTTTCGATTAAGTATACACGGTGTTGCGGTGGGGTTTTTTGATTAAAAAAGAGAAGAATTTCCGGCACGTGTTTGTTCTAGGTTGGATCCGGGAGGTTTCGGTTTGTTTTTGGTGTTTATAAATAGGAATATTCAGTTCTATAATATAATGTGATGATTGTGTCATATTTAAATTATTGGTAAATTTATTGTTTTTATTACGTAAATTCATTTATAACTTTTGAATTTGTTGATCAGGGGAACGTGTCGATTTGATCCACGTTAAAATTATTATGGATTTTCATCTTGGAAATTAACTAAATAAATTTGTTTTACGTATTTGAATTATCTATCAAGGTCCTCATATTATTTATTCTGAAACTGCTTTTAAATTTATATTAATATAAAAAACATAATATTTTGAAATTTATAAAAGTCTCCACAGTGAAAATATTTGAAATATACGTTTTTGTTGTGACAAAATAATGTTCCAAGACAGAAATAATACTGACCAAATTTTAACAAGAACTTTAAAAATATCCAATAATTAACTGAACGAAATTGTCGACTTTGGTCGGTTCAGTTTTTCGTTTGCAATTTTTGTGACCCGGGTTTTACTAGAGGAAACTCCACTATGAAAAAGTTTTCGCGTTACATTTGAACCAAAAACGCCAAACGATTTCGCAATTCCGAGTTTACCATTTGCATTCTCGATAATGTCAATGAAAAGTCGGAAAGTTTTTCAAACTGTTTCAAAATCCCGAATTTGTTTAAAATTACTACGACACACATTGGATCCTGCACGAAATTTTTATTGCTGTTTTTGCCGAAACATCCATTCAACCGAATAATTAAATTTTATACTAAACTGGTTTTATTCATTCATTGATCTAAGATGTTGAGTGACAAATAAATTGATCAGTAAATATATATAATTATAAACTGTTTCACAAAAGAGAGCTTTTAAAATTTATTTTCTTTTTCCACGTAAAAAAATTAATTTATACTTTTGTGAAAGCTTTATTTTACGAATGGAGTTTATATTAATATATGTTGAACACAATAATTAATGAACTGTTTTATATATAAAAACAAATTATTTTCGGGGAAAAAAAATCAACTGCTATAAAAAAGCGAAGTATCGATTCACACCGTACAGCGAACGCTTAATCAACGAAATTGCGAATATACGTTGCGCCGTTTTTCCTTTGCACGCTAATTTTTCTCTCAGCGAGATTGATATTGCGCAATATCGAGCGACTTTAATATTCGATATTTTTCAAATAATGCCAAAAAGGTGTATACCTAAAAAAGCATCGATGGCATTCGTCAGTGAGGATCATCTTTCGCCATGGGAACGATATTAATCGACGCACACCTCCATACGTATTACGCGCAATATTGGACGTATGAACGATGAACACGCACGTGTGAATTTTTTTTTCAATATTGCGTTTTATAAAGATTAATCTACAGTAAAGTGACGATCAATCAAACGATCGCTGCCGCTCCTGAGGGACGAGTATTTTTTCATTCGGCAATTTATAACGGTTAATGGGCGACAATCAATAATTTATCTATACACGTTCGTTTGCTCGCGGCTTCCGGGAAGGCAATAATTCTCAATGTAGGAGAATCGAATCGTTCGATAATTCTGTACGAAATAAGTTCTGGAAGTCTAAAACGGGGTGGAGTTAGGAGCAGGTATCCATAATGTAATATGGTTGAGAGTTCTCGATTTCGATCGTAAGTTATGGAAGTTTCTTTGTGGGAAACTTTCGAGTTGTAAGTAGATTCAAGATCGTCGATTCATATTACGTGTATTTTACATGTATTTTTGGATTGTGTGATATGATGTAATGGAAAGTTTTCTTGTTCGAGTTATTAATTTATCGAAGTTTGTATTTTCGTGTATTGCTAAATTTTAACTGACTTAACGAACTTTCCCATTATTATGAATATAAATAGAATTTATTCATCACAAAATAAAATTAATAATAGCGAATTTATATTCGTAAACCAAGTTTGGTTTAATTTTAGATGGATTGCTTCATCTTACCAAACACGCCAGTCTCCAATAATCAAAGTTAACATCATTATTTTAATATTGTATCATAATATAGTTTTTCCACTTCAAATTCAGACTTTTATATTATAAATCAAATTCAACCATTAAAAGCTCATTATTAAAACCATTGTCATAGTAATGAATAAAATACAATCTATTCTTCAATTTTTACAAAATTTTTACATACAAATAAGAATATGAACTCTTCTGTCATATGGACGATCATTTTGCTGTTACTAATACTTATTTTTGTATATTAAAATCTCATAAATTGTAAAAAAAATATAAATAATATATATAAAAGAACATTTCCGATGGTTGAATTTGATTTATAAAAAGATGAATTTAATTTGAAAAAAGTTTAATTAAGTTTGAAAAAGGTTTACTTAGATATGAAAAAGACTGAATTCGATTTAAGAAGGATCAAACTTGATTCGTAAAAACCGAAGTGTAAAAACTAAAATCAACAAATGACCTTGCTTGCATAGTATTGATCCAATAATGAGCCTAACATTCTAAGAAAAATTACAATATTCTCTTAAAAAAAAATCAAATATAATCCCAAAATTTCCAACATTATATATATAAAAATCATTAAATTTCACGATCAATCCCGATTGAAAACTAATCACTGGCGCAAAGTAACCCCAAACCCCGCTCACGATCTACGGCCAGCCGGACACGACCGATCCATGGATCGTTTCGGACGCGATTTTGCAAACGTTTCAACTTATCCGCGTCACTTTTCCGTTTTACGGCCTCTTTGTCGAGATGTAGTAAGCGATGGGCGATGGGCGGTGGGTGGTGGGCGGTGGGCGGTGGGCGGGTCATT
>JAOXNN020000010.1:408510-422132 GCA_028571205.2 Hydropsyche betteni
TTTGATACTGATTTCGAATGTTTAGCGAAACGATAATGATTTTTTTTAATAGATGTTTTGTTAGTGATTCATTGAAACCTTATCTGATGCTACTCAACTTTGGTAAGTGAGAGCTACGTTCAACATAGCCGAGCTAAAAAGAACTTTTATATTATTCATAAATAAAAATTTCATTATTAACTTAACCAAGTTTTTATCTTGAATTTTTAAATTATATTTAATTATTAATATGTATCTTTCAGAAGCTTTTATGATATTCTTCAAATAACTTTTATTGATGTAAAATAAATATTTAATATTTTCGTTCAATTCCCTTTTCATCTGCCGAAAATTTTATATTCAGAATTGAAAAATTAAATTATCTCAACTCATTTCTAAATATATATATAATGAAATTCAACCGAAATCGTACCAATATTGTCAATTTATAAAAAGAATATCCATGAAAAATTTTCGTATGCGCGATATATCTTAACACCAACGATACACTGTCATCATATTTCAAAATATACTTTCTTCTAAATCGATACATATATAAAAAAGCAGCATGGGGAATGCATCGGCATGTTTCGGCGGTAAATAGACGAAAACCCGTACGAACACCATGGGGTTACTTTTCTCCGTAATTTATGCCGAAATGTATGGGAAGAGTTCACAAAAACCCCCCACGACCGACGAGGATAACCCCAGTGTATCATAACAAACTGTGTTAACATAACCGAAATTTATGATTTTTACCGTTACGGGGTAAAAAAAAAACTCTAAGAAAAAGAATATCTAGAGTGGGCGGGAAGCTCGCTTTTCCGCGGGAAAGCGTATTTTCCGGCGGTGATAAACGCGCTCGTTGCTCGTAATTTGCTTTGGGAAAATATCAAAATTAACCGTGATCCATTGTGATGGGGCTTGAGGTGTTAACTCGTTCTTGTCCGCTTTATATTGGGAGATTTTCGGGGGGAAAATAGTGCCGCGGTGCGCACTTTTCTTTCGTATAAGAAATTGTTCTTGAAGCAAAGTTTTCTTCTTGGTTGCTTTTGATATATCGTCGAGTCTTTGAAGCGGATCGTGTATGAATAAATCGGCGGAGGAATAAATAAATAGATAAATAAGGGGATGTTGCTAGACGATGAGAGCGTATCGTATCGATGGAAAGTCGAGCGAATTTATATTGGGCGAATGTTCTTTAGTAAATAGAATCAAAAAGTTGGTCGAATTCAAATAATGCTTTATGGTGATCTTTCGATTTTCACAATAGATCCCATCAGGCCAAGAAATATATGTAATAAAATATATCATATTTCTCAAAAAAACTTAACTGATTTTTTAGCAATTTTTTTTATTCAATTTATATTTTCTTCTATAAACTATTTAAAATACATGAATCATCAAATTCGATTTCAATATACTAATTTTATTTAACCAACATAAAATACACACACAATATTTTCTAAACAACAACACCCCGATAAACACTTCATATCGAAATTCCTTTAAGCACAAACCCGCACTCTTAATAATTCATCGACCATTTTCTCAAACACACACATATACACATCGGGGGGCGAATTTTCAAAGAATTTCAATATAACACCCAAGTGTCACATAAAATTTTCGCCCCGTTTACGAAACACTTAAGCGCTTATCGCTCGCATAGTTCAGGTGTCGATTTTCCCCAAAGCGATCTCATCTACATTATTTAGGCACACGACACACACTTTACCCCCCTGGAGAAACGCATATACACCCGACGTATATACACTTTGAATATTTCGTCGCGAAAAATTCCAATTACCGAAATTGTATTGCCAAATTAAAATAGTTGTGCTGATAATGCGGAGGTTTCGCAATTTCACGCGCGTACACGAAAGAATCTTTCGCGGGCATCGTGTTCGCGAAATTCTTAAGATTTTTTTTCGATATTGCCGCAGGCTGTGTGGAAAAAGCGAAGAAGGCCCTTTTTGCACATAGGCTGCGTAATTTCGTGAAAACTCGCCCGGGAAATTCCCCGTCAGTATATATTAATATTTAATTAATATATTCTCTTGCGAAGTTCCATGTTCGTATTTAGCGATTCTTAGTATTTCACGCAATTTGTGAGTTTTCCTTACAATTTTGAATAGTTTCTTCATTTAAAATAGTTTACGTTGTAGTTAGGGTATTAATGAATTATTAAATTGTCTGAAGAAATTTCTTGTTTCTTAATATAGATTTAATCGAGGAAACTTTAGATGTTTACACATAATTTTTTGAATAAAATATCGCTTATAAACTTTAAAAAATCGGATAAGACATTTATTAAAGTAATATACGATAGAACGTGACATATTTTGAAGGCGTATCGAAAGGCTAAATCGTCTTTTAACGACACACATTAAGCTTTCACATAAAAATTCGATGATCCCCGATAGAGACTTTCACAATAAGTATCTCAAACTTATTCTGGTGCTAAGTATTAGCTAATTCCACGAATAACAGTCTTTTTTCTGGATTTCATCCCTCTCGAGATACATTTAACCAGGCATAAAACAAGTTTATCACTTGCCATATCACTTCGGGGACCTCAACTCGTATACTTGACCGCGAAAATTATTTAACCCATTTATTTCCGTAACGCGCGTCGTTATTTTCCTAGACGTCCTGCGTTCATAATACACACGAAAAAACTGAAAATAACCCTAAATTATACGAGACGAACATTGAAACGGAAAATGGAGGATTTTCTCGAGGCCTTTTTCCGTACATTTCGAACGGACCGTTTCTTTACGTATTCATGGACTCGGTAACTTTTTTAAATGGAGCCCGCCAAAACTTTTATGGCAAGAGACGAATGTGAACTGTTGTAAAATCAAATTTTATCGTTCGAAAGAGCGGCGGTCGGCTTTCTTACGAATCCTCTTCTTCTTTGAAGTTTCGAATTTATTATTGATTAATTAAATTTGCCTCTCGGGGAATTGCTGATTCGCTAAAATTCCTAGAATCCTACTTAGACTTATTTATGCGAAATTATGAAACCGTTTCAAAAATTGAAACTTTCCGAATCATATTGAAATATTACCGATTTTTCTTATATTATATAAATAAAATAATCAAATTTTTCCTCGCCGTCCGAAGAGACTGGCTTTTGCTTTAGTACATTTTTTCTATTCAATATTTTAAATTGGATTATTTTTCGCAATTCCTTTCCCTTTAAACAAATTTAGCATCAAAGAAAACGGTCTCCCTTTGTTTGCGTTGCGAAATTAAGCCCTTCTTAATGCTTTTGTAGGTGAAATCGTCATATCTTAAAATTTTATCAAGACGTCTTATCTTTTTTTCACGTGGCGAGTAATTAAATTACGAAATTAAATTGGCTGTAATCCGAGAGGGGTTTGCACTTGTAAGACCATTATGAAACGGGAATAAGTCAAAAACGGAAAAATACGACATTCGCAGGGCATAACGTAATTGCAAATGAAAAAGAAAATCATAATTGAAGTCTTACACTTAAACAGATATGTTTTGAGGATGAAATTCATTTGATCTTTTGTAAATAAGGGTGAAAAAATGTTTCATATTTCAATGACAAAATAACTCAATTTCAGCAATTTCATAATGAAAACAAAATAGATAAACATATAAATAAACAAACATATTTCAAAAAGTTTTCTTATTTTAAATGGTATTTCAAAATTTCAATGTTCACCGAAAACTATAAAACATAACATAACCAACTCAAAACACAACCCAAATTTCACACATGTCTGAAAATTCTTCTAATCCTTCCGAATTTCTCTACAAAATGCATGATTACTTTCTAAAAATATCGACAGAAACTGCATAAACAAGAACCGAATGAGAGATTTCCTAATTTTACAATCGTTTCGTCCACAAAGTGGTGTAAACGTGAACGTGCCGAAGTGCAGAAACTTGTACATCGGGTACTCATGAAAGTTTGATAAGGCGCAGCTTTCCCCATAACGTTTTATATTATAGAACATTTTCGTCTCACGCACATTTAAACTTATCAAAGTTTAACGAGAATACGTGGGATTTGATGTTGGATGAGTTTTTTTTATCTACTTCATGATTATTTCAATTGAGATGTGCTTTTAAATCAGTTCTCTTAAAATGATATGTTAAAAATCTTCTTTAACTGAAGAAATCATTCAATCATATCTATTATCATTTAATTTTAATGATTTATAAAAATTGTAGATTCGATACAATTATATCATTGTTAGTAATAAAATAAATGTTTATTTCACAAAGGGTACATAAACAATTTAATCTAGGAGATTCGAGACGTGTTATCAATAAAGATTACGCAACTCTATAAACTTTTTCGTTGCAATCTAAGTCTTGAAATTTACGCGGACGAAAACTTTTATAAGAACTCGCTGTTACTTCAACAAGTCTACTGCTGCTTTTAATTTAAAAGCCGGCAGTTAAAGTTTAATTACTTTAGCGCCTTGTTCATTACGAGCAATTATATCCGTGTATGCAATCACATGAATTACAACCACACGAAGTTGAGCTGTTTGACTTTATGTATTCATAAGTTTTTATGCATATTTCATTATTTGTATATTTTTTTCGTTTTGACTTTGAGCTGTACGTTTTGCACGTAAAATTGAATTGCAAATAAATATAATAATTAATCATAAAATTTAATGAAATCGCGTCGCATTTGTTAGATTTTCTTAGAATAGTTTATTGTTGATTTTGTTGTGATTTCAAAGAAAATTTAAATAGATTTTCAAGTGGAAATTGAAAAATATAGCAAAGGCCATTTCGTTTTATAAATGAAGGTATTCAGAGAAACCCACTATTAAAACCACATTATTAAACAAAATGCGCTTCACTAACTTTAATTTTATTATTAATCAAAATCAAAAGCTTTCAAATCACAAATTTTAGTGAATTTTATATAACCTCTAAAATATTCATGCAAATATTAATACCTTATTATATATAAATGAAATTTATTAAACGTGTATTTTTTTATATAAGAATATTAATTTTGAGAGACCTTTCAAGATAAAAAAATTTCTCGATTTTTCACATTAATTTAATACATAAAAACGTTATTTTCATACATAAAAATTTACCTAATTTTCAATTATCTTCGAGATCACATCCGCTGAAATATCATACAAAAACACACTTTTTATATATAATTCAATTCGACATCCCACGCCGAATTGCGCGCAATAAAATTTACGCGTTTCATTATTGTTGCTCCTCGGCTCCGCATTATATCGCGCGTTGCGAATATTTTTCCCACTTTCGAGACGTCAAATAAAACCCCCCGCGAAAACGAACCGAAAAAAAAGTAATTTTAACGAGAGCGAAAAATAAACTCTTTTATATTTATAATATCACGAAACACCCTTAGATTTACGCGTCCGTATCGGTCGCATTAATAATAAGCGGGCAAAAAAGCTTTTCCCTCCGTCTGTTTTTCCGACGTGTTTTCTTTCGGTGCCGCTCTCGAACGGGAAAAAAATATGAAAAAGCGTACTTTTCCCCGCCGACGGAGATAACTCGGCGGAGAATTTGCGGAAAAAGCACCATAAACATTTTTTCGACTGTGTCAATAGTAGTCTCTTTCTCCGCCCGCCGACGATTGATAATCTTTTCCATTTTTCCAGTGTTTTTCGCCGGCAACTTCGCAACTTATCCCCCGGTGGTAAAAGAAGGCTTACGCGGCGTTTATACGTTGTTTCCCGGCAAATATTTCATTTTTCGTCGTAAAGAAAACGGAAGGATTCCGCGGAAGTGCATCACGCTCGGGTGGCTCGTTTGTGAAAAAACAAAAATCTGGTCTTCGACGTGCTTTCGCGTCTTGTTCGTCAAAAGTTTGACATGTTGAAAACGGAGGGGTTTCGCGAATTTTTCCGGACGTGTGTGCGATGTTATTTCGCAGGTGCGCGTGTGGAATATTGAAATTTTTTAAAATGTCAGCACCGATCTTGCCAAAACTGATAAACTCGAAGTTAAGACACATCCGATACGTCTGCGGAAAAGTTTGGACGGGTTTCGATTTAAACTAAAGGCGGAAGATACCGGAACGTTTCTGGGACAGTTCTAAAATCTACATTTATAGAGGATTCGATAGGGGAGAGGTATATTTTGGAAAGTGCTTTTTTAGCATTATGGTAAAACTGCATTTTTCGACATTGAAGTGTATAAATCTTACATAAAAGTTTTTCGGGTTTATATCGAATAATAGCTTTTTATTTATATACTTAGTTTGAGTAATATTTTCCAATTGCGTTGCGGGAACAAGTGCCAAAATTTCTAGAATATTTCTGTCAACTTTATATTCGCTTTTATATATTGTATGAGAACAAACGCAACAGACATTGCCTTTTTTACACGTCTATTACCGCCATATCGTACAGTAGGAAAAACAATTCCAAAGATGTCTTAAGCAATCGTTTCATTTGATATATAAGGATGCCGCTTCGTCTCCATAAATAATACTGTCGAAATAAAAACGAAAGAATGCTCCGAATACAAACACAGCGATTCTCGCTCACGAATAAAAAAAACCACATCTCGAACATTCAAACATTCAAAATTCAAAAAACGTAAATCTCTCTATAATAAAAAGGCGATCGCCGAACATTTTCAGACGTCGAGATTAAAACGGGATTTTTTCTCCTTATTCTACAGAAGAGGCGTTTCTCTCACGTACGTTTGAAATAAGCCATACATATTCATGGTGGCCGTTGGTCGTGCGTTCCATCAACACCGCCCCCTCAGGATATGGGTTTTATTTGATCTGAAAATGTTCCCTAGGGACACGAGCTGGTGATCCTGCATCTACTTAGGCCTCGTCCTTACTCTCGCTCCTTTCGAGGGTCTCGTCTTCGAAATTTGACTTGATGTCAGCTCGTATCCGTTGCGTTTAGAGGGCGACGTCCGAATACGAATTTCTTTTAGGTGACGTTTCACTTCTTCCAGGATTTTGAATTTCTAATTTTTCCAGAACCTTTTATATGCAAATTTATTTGTTATATACCTATAAATAAATAAATAATTTATTATAATCATAATGTTTCATATTGTTTTATCGTAAAATATCATTGGATTATTTATTGAGTTTATCGACTTTTCAATATAGTCTTATAGTTAAATTAATTGAAAATAATAATAGAAAAGTTTATTCAAACGTTGTTCTATACAATTATATCACATAATTTACAATCAAATTAGCTTCAGATTAATTAAATCTTAAAGCAATATTACCATTTCAATTAAACGCTCCGAAATCGCAAAATTTTCCCAGCCAAAACATAATTTGAATTGTCCAATTCTCCGAATACGAAAAACGTCTCTAAACTATTTAACCATTTCATAGAAAACTTCTCCGCACTAATTTGTAAAAAGACAGCATTATTATGAAGAGAAAAGGTTTCGATCTCGCGAAAGCTTTCCACGCCGAGATATGGTTCGTATAATAAACGAATTTCCACGGACTACGACGGCGCATAAAAGCGAAGCTGGCCTTTATTATAACAATATAAATTCATGTGAAGGAAAAGCCGTTTACCTTCCAACAACTTTCGAAAGGAGCGAAAAGACTCGCCCATTCTCTATTTTAGAGCCGAAGGAGAGAAAATAGACCCCGGCGAAGGAAAAAATGTATATAATGTCGAAGGAACGCGTGACGTCCGGGACGATGGAGTCTAATATTCCCGGGCGTTTTTCCTTTTAAAATACACGGCGTGTCCCGTCCCGCGGGAAGAATTTTAAAATAAGTCCGCATCGCAACTGTGCTCGATTTTTTTTTTGTCTTTTGAGTTTTCGGTCGTGACGGGTTCGCGCTTTTCGAGATTAAAAATAGTGTTGGATGGATATGTCAGAATAATTTATTTATTCATTATTTAATATTTTATCGTAATATCGCATAGAAATTTCAACTTTATTTAACTGTCAATGAAATATTATATGTATATCGAAACATCATCATCATAAACAGCCTGTTCACATCCGCCACTAGACAAAGGCTTATATTTTTTCACTTCTTTCTATTTTAAATCATGTATATTGAATATCTATTGGGGAAACGTGAATAATTCCATGAATAAATTGCGTTTTTTTTTAATAATCTAATTAGTCGCTTGAAATCATAAAATGGGTCACTTAGTGACCCGCGGGTCATAGGTTGCCGAGGTTAAATAATAGTTCGATAAAAAATAATGTAAAAGCTTCATGTCAGCAAACTTTTTAATTGGTTTATATCAAAATACAAAATAATGAGAAAATGCACTTTATATTACGAAACTATTGAAGTTTCCCCTATATATTTTTAATTGATTCAAACAAAATAGCAAATGCGTCCAAACAATTGGAAAAACCACTATAAAAAATTCAACGAAAACCCACCGAAACTTTCTAAGCACATAATTCACCAGACAAAAAACATCACCACTCGCCACATCTTTCAGGCGAAGACCTCGCAAAGAACAGACCCACAAAGGCCATCATCTTCCCCATGTAAATAAGCAATTTTTCCACAGACACTGGCCGCATTCCAAGTGTTTTAGTCCGGGTAGCAGGCGACGATCCCTCTTGCACCAATATTATTCGTTATCGGTGTTGGCAGCGTAATATGTATTGGCCGGAGGACATTATTCGCAGTCGTTACCGATTTTTACGATATTGCCGCTTGCATGCACATTCATTTCTTTATTGCACGTCTGTGTAATATATATCGCTAAGCTCCGTTTTATTTATAGAATTTTTAAATATTAAATTTTTTATGAATATTCTATCGATTTTTTGTATGAGTTTATCTCAGTTGAGATTTTTGTATTTAGAATTTTATGTGTTTTTTTTTTAAATATACTATAATGTATAATCCGATTATTTTAGATTTATCGTTCATTTTGCTTGATGATAAAATGAAAATTTCGAAAATATAAATGCTATTTGTTATTCTGATTATTTGGAAAAATACATTTATAAATTTAGATAAAATTGTCTACAATATTAATCGTTTTTATGTTTCCATCTAAAGAGGTCACCCTTGAATTAATTTATAAAAGCTTTTTTGAATATTACACTTTTTCACAGAGTAAGATTGATGAAGCTCGTAAACAAAAAAAATAAAAGGATTCAACGGCTTAAACGAGATTTTCAACTCTAATTAAACATAAAGAATCCATTCGGACAATATACATCCGAAATCGAACGCACTCCAATTATCCAAACTACAATTCTTCCCCGAAAACAATTTTCATTTCACACAAAAACAACGAACAATCCCCAACTTCCATAACTTTCACATATAAAACGCTCCTCCCATACGGCTGTATAGGGAAAAAACACTTTCGAACACGTATTGTATTACACAGACGACACGATAAGAACACTTCGACTGAGCCGCGGAACAAAAACGAGCCGAAGAAAAAAAGCGTTAACCCTTTGAGCGCGTTAACCCTTATCGCGCCGCCACTATCTCGTTATGACGCGTTCAATATTTAAAAACGCGGCGTCAATCATCCATCAAGAGTGAATTCATCCGAAGACACTTTTCGCGATACGAGCGCCGAAAGAGCTCCCCGAGGAAATCACGGCTTTGTTTTTTTTCGCCGGGATCTAGAAAGGACTATTCCTGCTCGTTCGTCGCTGTTAGGGATGGGGAGGGATCCTTTCGGGGGCCTCGAGAGTCCTAAGAATAGGGATGTCTATCAAATTTTTTTTTTTTCTATTTGAGGCTTTCAATTTGAATTCGTTTTTTTGTATGTTTAAAAATAGTATCGGTTTCGAGTTGAGTTACAAGTTCAAAAGTGTTGGGTTTTTATGTTATTTTTGTGCGTGCAAAT
Organism: Hydropsyche betteni; assembly: GCA_028571205.2. NCBI lineage: Eukaryota > Metazoa > Arthropoda > Insecta > Trichoptera > Hydropsychidae > Hydropsyche > Hydropsyche betteni. Next base: position 418,323 of record JAOXNN020000010.1, read on the forward strand.
TTTGTTCGAAATTGGAAAACTGTAATTCTGTTATGAAAGTGTGGTACTTTTCGATATTTTTCTCGCCGCAATTTACTTAAAATATGAAAAGTATTTGAACACAAAAAGGTAGTTGGAAAGTTTGTCGAGTGTGAGATTTCTGATGACCTCATTTCAGAGAAACTAGAGTAACAGTTTTTTTTAAATGTGCCATATTCTTTTATAAACCTAGCAATTGCTTCCAATAAATTTATTAAAAAAGAATGAACTAGTTTTATATCTTTTTCAAATACCAATGAAAGAGTCTTGAAATGAAAGTCTTTTAATAAAACAATTTGATATATAAGAAAACTCAACTAATTGTAAGTAGAATTTATACATAATATAAGAAACAAAATAGTTATTTTCTATTTTAAAACATTATCGCATTATATCGCGTAGAAAGCGGCACCCTTGATTTTTTTTTCTCAAAAATTAATCGTTCGACATAAACAAAACTCATACTCGACAAAACCACATACTTCAACTACATTTATGATTTATTTATTATTTTCTATATATAATAGTTCTATAACCTTGCGCCATTGCTGAAAAAAGACATTTTCCTCCGTTCAGTTTTAACCCATTTCTAAACCAATTTCACAATTTACCCGTTCCTAATTTAATCAAATTGACAAATCCAAACTCAATTTTAATTTTATATATTCAATAGGCAACCCTGACCAGAATTTCCACCCTATGACATCCGTCGTCCCAGAAGTGACCTACTCCGATCGAAGATGGACATCTCTAGGCGCTGCATACGTCATAAGGATATTGCTCAGCATAATTTTTATCGAAGACTGTTTGTTTGCTTGACCCATTTGTTCCAAGGACTCGCTTTATGATTAGATTGTTCGTATGACGTGCCAGATGAAAAAAGCGGAACGACCCCGAAAATATCGCCACATAAATTGGGACAGTAAACATGGTGGAATAGCATGGTTTCACTTAGAGATGGAAACGTGAGATGAGTTCGAGTTTCGTATAATAACGGTTGAGATTGGGAAATTTTTCGATCCTGAATTAAAGTTTATTTTGATAAATAATTTGAAAACCGTTTGTATTGTACGTAGGAATGTGTCAAAGTTCCGAAGTGAAAAAAAAGTTTTTATATTAAATTTAAAAAGGTGGCATATTATAAATTTAAGCCGTGTAAAACTTCGCTGAAAAATACCTTTTTAAAGAGCGAGACTATGTGATGAAAATAATAAGCTTTTTATTAAAAAAAAATTATATTTCATAATAATAAGAAATAAAGCGCCTTCGAGCGTACGCGACTCCCCATAATAACTTTACACCTACAAAACTTTATTATAATTTTTTTCCACCACCAAACAACGAAATCCATTTTGCAAAATATTTAAGAAAGCGCTTTAACGCGGCGATACAATCTTCTGAAATTTCGCTTAGCACAATATCGAGTTCGTTAAACAAATTTGCGCTGGAAAATATCGAATTTCTGCGACGAATTAATTGCCCCGATATAAAATTAATCGGTCTTTTTCGATTCCCGGGACTTTGACCGATCGCCGATTCGTCCCGGAACATTGTCGGTGATAATTGCGCGGCCTTGTCGAATTATAGTTTATAACCCGATAACAGCACTAATGCTCGTCTTAATTACCGGTGATTATTATGGCAGAGGTCGTACATTAATATTATCGTGCATAGTTGGTTGTTGGACATGTTATCGAAGCAGCGTCTGGAGGTCGAATAACGAACATCGAAATATGGTTAATTAACTAGGGCGGTTGGGGTTACTTTGCGCCGGGTCGCGTGCGGTCGTGTAAAATTGGAATCGAAATGTGTCGGGGCGAATTTCGATTTTCAATATGGATAATAATTTCCTAGTGATTTTTTCAGCGGGTGAAACGTTTGTAATCAATTTACGATTCATTTGCTAATTGGAGTTTCGCGAACATTAGGTAAATTAGTGGTGTATTGCGTGAATGTTGTGTGTTGGAAATTATTATGGTTATTATTCGGTGTTATGTAAGTTTTTGATTAACGAATGTTGTTTTTGAAGTAAAATTTAATGTTATAATATATAATATCAGTATTGAATCTATTAAAATTTGTTCAAAAGCAAGCGTTTTAGTTAGTGTTTGAGAAAATCATATGTGATATGAAGTTTTGCTTCCAACACGCGAGATTCAATGTTATAAAGGTGCAATTATAAAATTAAATTTCTAAACGTGAATTTTAGTGGAAAATATTGACTGTAAAAAAAATTAAAAATGTCCCTTTGTTCCTCATTCAAAAAAAATGATACATTTCCTATACAATAACATATTATACATCCAAACATGTTCACTCAATATAAATACAAGTGACTTAGTTTTTCTCACAACCAATCCATTATAACATTCCTAGTGACAGCAATATACCCACATTTCCAAAAAAGCTCTCTTATTCACAAACGACCCTAAAACCCAAATTAGCGACATATCTTACATTACAACCCACACTAACGTAAGCCTACTTAGCAAAGAATATACTCTCATACTAAATACATTCGCTATATCAAAATCTACGATGTAGTTTTTTCATGCCTATGATAAAAAAAGTTTCATTTTTATGTAGTTTAAATTGAACGATTTAACTGTTAATTCAAATTAATAGTTAAGTTTAAAAACGTATGAAATCGTATATAATTTATTGTTTTAATAATTCAGTTTTCAGTAAGAAATTTAATCACGTATTCCGATCATAAATTTGATATAATTTTATGTAATCATAGGATCAATTAACATAATGTAATAATTAAATAATTTTGTTTTTCTAATGTAACTTGTCAGAGAATTTCAAGATTAATTTTATCAAATGCACTGATTGCTGGAATTAAGTAAAAATGATTTGGTCAATAAATGGATGAGATCAAATATAATATGTTCTGAGTGCGACATTAATTCATTATGAACGATCTTCAATCTATACCATAAAATATATTTTCTGAATCACAAAAATCGACTCATTCAATATAAAATTTTTACTATCAAATTTTGTATGATACAAAATCTTAAGATCTCATCCACAATTTTTTCAATTCAAAACTCCCTCAATTTTAAAAATCAAAAAACTTCTTCCTACAACACTCATCATACACAATAATAATCCAACAAAATTCTCGTGGCCGATGATACAAATATGTACCATAAAAAATTTTTGAGCAAATAGCCGATAGCACATAGTGTCCCGAAATTAACGCAAGAAACACTTTCGTGGCTCTATACGGGTCATAAAATTTTTTTGCGAAGATGGCTGATGACACATTTGTGGCATGATCGCCTAGCGGCTATTATTCGCTAATACTGTATATGTGTTCGGGCATATATACAGTATTAGCGAATAATAGTCACTGGGCGATCGTGACATATATATGCTACAGTTTGAGTGTCCACTTCGTTTGTGCACGAACAAACTAGTCTGTTTATTTACCTTCTAAATGCTCTGGTCCAATTGCACTCAGATAATGCTCTTATGCTAAATATCAATAAGGTGAAAATTAGAATCCCAACTAATGATCGAGAAATACGCGTAGTGTCTGCCAGTCGTGTCAGTTTGAACTTCGAGAGTTCATTTTGAACACGTTTTCACAACTCAAACTAAAACGATAACCCAACCTAACCCAAGCATGATACTTATGACGTCTGTTTTTAGTTTAGACGCAATCATATGTTGGTAAAATTTGACAGTTGACATTGAAACTAAAATCAATAGTTTGGGTATACCCAAACTAGTTTGGGTGTAAACCAACAAAAGTTTACACTTGACTGTGAAATAAATAAA
>JAOXNN020000010.1:425559-439351 GCA_028571205.2 Hydropsyche betteni
TGTGTGTGTCATCGGCCATCTTTGCAAAAATTTTCCATGACCCGTATAGAGTTCGCCGACCACGAAAGTTTTTTAATGTAAGCCAAAATCTTACGTTAATTTTCGCAAATACTTGTGTCATCGGCTATCTGTGCAAACATTTTTCATGACACACATTCGTGTCATCGGCCACGAAAGCATTAAAAAACCAACCGCGCCCCAAATCAGCACATCCCAAACACAATGCGCCTTATTAACGAGAAACACACGTCCACACAACCGCCCGCGTATGTCACATCGTTGTCCTCATGATAAGCGCATTACTCACAGCCCTTCGCCCGCCCACCCACCCACCCACCCACCAGTCGTCTTCCTCTCATCAATAAATCAAGCCACCGGCTCGTCTGCCACCCCTAAAGCCTGCTCCATCCGCGGGGTGGCCGCTTTCCCGTCGACCTCGTCAATTTTCCGCGCCGCAGAAGTTCGTAACGTCTCACTTTTTGCGGCTTAAGACTTGGCAGCACTTGCTTTCATTAAAAATATATACGTCATATTTGCGGTAATGATCCTCGAGAGACCCGCCCCCGCAAGGGAATACGCAATGAGATTTACGCCGCATAAACGTTCCGTATTTTGTGTCTCTTATGTGGATGTTTTATATGCGCCCGAGATCGTTCTGAAAGTTTTTTCGGTGGTAAAAATATATTGGATGGTGTTTGTAATTGTATCCGAGTGTTTTTTTTTAATGTGAATATATAAATAGATTGTTTTGTGTCGTGGTGTGGTTTGTGAAATGAAATTTTGATCGAGCCGTTAGTATGAACTGGGAACGAAAGTAATTATAAACTTTTTTTATGATTCTGAAGTGTATTTTTATAAAAATAATAACATAAAAACTATGTCTATTATATGGTAATAAATAATCGAATTAGATATATAAATTTTAACTTATATCGTCTCAATACGCTAAAATTTCAATTAAATTAAAATACTATAAATTTATTGATTTATATTCTTAATAATTCCAAAACATATATATTATATTAATTAATATATTACACAAAAAATTGTTATTTTTTTTCATTCCAAAATATAAAACTAAAATTTTCAACCTTGTCTTGCATCTATAATACATAATTTTTTTGTAGAATTTAAAAAATATATGATATGAATATATTCTTACTATTTATATCTCACGTTATGATACTGGATGTTATCGTATCGATTTATTTTTTTACCGATCATGTTTTTATATGGTATGTGGGTTAGAGCTTTCGAGATGACCCACATAAGTATGTGAGAGTGTGTACGTTTCATTCGTTTTTACTTTGTGCACGTTTGCACTCATTTTTTGCGAGAACGCTCGAAACATCTAAGAAGGAAATAATCCTTGGAAATCGTTTCACATTTCCTTATATAAATTTATATAATGTAATTTATTAAACACAATAAGAGCCTTTTGTGACGCACACGTTCCCACGCAATATCGCGCGAACTCGCATCAAAACCACACGTAAACGGTCGTTAAAAATAATAATTAATATCCGCTCCACTTTAATTATTAAAATATTAATTCGATATTAAATATTTGACACGGAAGCTCGGGAGTAGCTCGAATATGCTTTATTTGCGAAACATAATAAATATATTTCGCAAACATCATTAATATAAAGAGTTTCTTATTTTTTTGTTCAATTTCAAAATATACTTTCTCTTTTGAATTTTCGCGGTACAATAGGAGTATTTAGCGTCACGATCGAGGACGTTTTTCTTGGGAAGCTTTCCTTTACAAAACATTTCGCCTTTGTTGAAAAAACGCGTATCGAGTTTCATTGTCTTTCACGGTGCGGTACGCACGTTCGATATTGAATATTCGATGTTTCAGTATTGAAATTTAGTGAAAGTAAAAGCGACTTTGAAGAGATTACAAAATCGAGTGTAGGGTTTCAATTTTCCTTCGTAACGATTACTGCGAAACAAAATCACTTTTGTATGGTTGAACGTTTTGTAAATATATTTTTGATACACAAAATTATCTGTTGTTTTTTAATTAATAACGTTTTTTATGAACATTTGCATATTTTTTATTCAAAACAGTAATTTGTAATTAAATATTTGAAATTTATACGTATAATTTATGATTTTTTATGTAATTCTCTCAAAATTTTGTATTTTGTAATACAGACTTCAATATGCAAACAAACTATAAACTTAAACAAAAGCATGAACGCTATTACCAAAATTGAACTCCTTACATACAAAAATTAATTCTACAAAGTAATATAAACGAGTATTTTGCGCACAAAGCAAACACTCAAGATAAATAGACAAAATTTCATATACGCGCTTTGGTGGCTTTGAAGATTTCACCCAGCGAACATTATTTATTCGGCATTTTATCCGAGATATAACATTTGCAATATATTCATCGGAAAACAATGACAATTTCTTTTGCAATTAAGCCTTCGCATATTATATTCCCGAAACACACATCATACACTCTAAACAATCGCAATATAAAATCCGCACGTGCCTCCGAACCGTTTGAGCCGACTGTTTCCCTCCCTCGGCATCGATCCTTTCTTTGGCGAATTTTTATTATCGCATGTCGCCCCCGAGGGCACTCCTCGGCGAATTCCTTCGACGGGGAAGAACCTCTTTCAGGCCGAGATTTATTATCAGTCTCTCTGTGTATAAAGGGCCGTGTATATTTTCAGAAATATGCGCACAATGAGTGTAACTTCTTGAATGCCGGCTGTAAATAACGCGGCGACACCCGCCCACGCCCGACACCCCTCATTGTTAATGCGAATCCAATACGCTAAATTGTTGCAATATTTCGCCTGCAAGAGGCTTCGGGGGTGGCGGTTTCGGCATAGAATCCGGGGGGTGGGTGGGTGGAGTGATGAATGATGATTCTTTGTAACGGCTTTTTTATCGGCGCGTCGTTTACCAGCGCAATGGCGAGTGATTTTACGCAATATTTTGGCTTTTATTGCGCCAAGTTGATGTGTCGGAGGGGATGGGGTGTTTTATTATGGAATTTTGCGGTGGTGGTTCGTCGAAATCGCGTTTTGACGCATTGCACTTTAGGACTTGTTCGAAACATTGCAAATACGTCGGATATAAATTTTTGTATTGTACAGTAAACCCCCTTCAACATCAAAATAGATTCCACTTTATGAAGGTTAATGTTTTTCAATTTTAATTTATTTTTTTAGACATTTTTATGTGTTAACTTCTTGTTTCGAATGTATTTAAAAAAAATTGAATGCATTCGAACGATATAGGCAGGAAAGTTATAGGGGGGTTTAGTGTATATGAAATTGTATAATATAATATATTGTGATATTTACGGAAATTCGCCGCCAGTCTCGACGTCTACTGAGAAACCAAAACGTCTTCGAGCAACCCGAGCTTCCGTACATATTAAATTTAATTAGCGGCAATTTCGAAATCTGGCATAATTATACGGGACGCACTCGTAACTCAGACCATCCTCGTACAATACACAAAACACATAAACACTATATGAGATGTACAGATTCAAAACACGTGATTTACATTGTTGTCTGGAAATTAGATGTGTTATAATTAACGTGATTATGATTTGAATATGTTGCATGTTTGTTGTTATTTTGTATAATTTATATGATAAAAGGTTTCTGATGTTATTGAGAATTATAGTGTATGTTTTTGTAATAACTGAAAAATAGATCGTATTGAGTTGAATATTGAAATTTTTTTTTACTAAGTGGTCTTACAATTTGTTCATATCCTATTGAATCAAATAAATTTTGAACCAAACACACCTCCAAATCATTTACCAAAGTGGTGTGGACCAAATACACTTTTTACAATGGTCATTAAAATGGAACAACATGTCGAAAAGCAATAACTAAAATACCTTAAAAATGTTGTTTACATAAAACTGTTTAACCTAGAAAACTTTCAAAACATATTTTCATAAAACGTGACTACTAACCTCCACTGCTACGATAAAAGAAAATTCTCAAACTTCCAAAGATATCAAAGAAAACTTTTTCGTCCAATAGACAATATATGGACTGCATCTAATGATGATGATGCACTTATAAACATCTCAAAATCGTTTCACTTCAATATATTTCAACAATATTTCTCCATACATCACAATTAGGGATCCCAAATATTCGTAAAATCAATATTCGGATATAGAATATGAAATATTCGAATAATCGAATATCCGAATATATAATTTAAAAGATATCTGTTTAATTTTTTCAAAAAATAAAAAGGGATATTTAAAAAAAAAGAATGAAAATTAAATATTATTATAAATATTTTTTTTTGTCTCTGCTTAGGGTCGTTTTTCGATCTCTTTACGTACATCTTCATTGTTATCTAATTCGTCAAACAAACAAAACAAAAATATCGAAAAGTTCTGAAAGTCGAGGTATCATCATCATAACTATGAAGACGATTTTATTACCAAGGAACTTCCTAAATTATGTACTTAATAAAAGGACGAATAATATCCAATAAATTTTATAAATATTCGAACTTACGAATATTGAAAAAGAGACGAATATATCCGAATATCGGATAATCTGATATTCGATTGGGACCCCTTATCACAATCTCACCATTTTACTTTTTACTCAACTTACGGATTGTTAATTTTGATTCGGCACCCCTTACACAGCACGAGCCAACCCTTTTTCGACGGGCAACCCTTTCCGGGCCGGGAACTCCTCGTACCGTGACCGCGAGCCGACGTCCCGTGATGGATGAAAGTGGCGTCCAGGGCCGACAAGTCACGACCCCGTCTCTTCGTGTGCTCCTCGAAAAACCTGAAGGCTTTAGAAAGCTGGTCTCCATGGTAGGGTTCAGCGAGGGCCGAAGAGGGGACTAACTAGCTAGCGAGGGTGTGAGGCTGCCAAATCGATCGATAGGCTTTAGGGGTTGACACCTGTCTGATGAAACTATGTATTGTTGATTGTTGAGTTGATATGATTACTATATTATTGCTAGTATCGATACGAGGTTGGCTCTCGGATAAGGTATATAGCAAAGATCTCCAATATTTGATGAGGAGACCTTGTCCTGCAGTGGGCACAAAACGGGCAGACAATGAAGATGATGATGATTATTACTAGTATATAGGCCCGATGTTAATAACATCGTTAATAACATCATGTGAATGTAAAGTTTGAAGAAATATATTGATAGCACAATATAATGTCGATTTTTTTAATTAAAATAGAAAAAATAAAATGAAATTTGTTGAGAAACGGAAAACGATAAAATGTGAAAATATTTAATTATCGCCAAACGGTTTCGCTTTGGAGTATCAATCGCTTCATCCAATTCGGAAGAATATCTCCTATCAACAATTATTTTGTTTATTATCGCGATTATAGCCGTTATTATAATGACCATAAAGACTAAAGTTGGAGCTCGCAATTTCCGAGGTCGAGAATGATGTAAATAGTGGTTATAGCCGTTATTTTAATGGGCATACTGGCTAAATTGGAATGGCAATGTCAGTAATAATATCGGCTGCCCAATGCCCGTACTCAATTTGAATATTTAATATTTAATTAATAAAATCAGTTAATTTATTATTGTCACAATTACGACATATAGGCAAAGCCAGAGGCAGTAGGTAATAAGCATCATATTATAGACGTTAACTGTATACGCATATAAAGTCGCAAGCGTCATTGAACAGACGAACGCACGAACATACGCACAGAAATCCGCTATTATATGTAAGGGATTTCTTTATTAAACGTACCAAATTTTATAGTAAATAATAAAACCCAATTTTATCATTTTGGCGCTTACCATAATTTACTGACAAGCCCTTTATTAGTTCGGCGGCGGTTCGTTCTAATGGGCTGCAGCCTTTTATAAAATGAACATTTTGAATTTTTTAGAGTTCAAAAAAAAAAGTACACAACGTATAAAATTTCCACACGTTTTTTTCAATAAAACAATACTTACACGTGAGATATAAATAGAGCATATTTAATTTATACTGCATTCTTGCAAATGGCGCCTACGAAGGTTCTATAAAGTTTTACAATTCAGATTATTTTAAACGAGACGATTAAACTCATAATCGAAGTCAAAATAACTCAAAACAACGACAAATCGATCTTCATCTTGAATTTTCCCTACGAAATTCTAAATTTTCCGATTCGAAAATTTCCCGAATTGAACCTGAGATCTTCGAAATTGTCAGATCAACGACCTGATCATGCTTGATAATCATTTCGATTCGGAAACGGTAGAACGGTTGCAAATTTCGTTCTTGGAAACGAAAAAAAAGGTGGAAAAGCTTCCGTTTGTCTTATAAATAAAGCTGAAATATACGGCTGAAAGTGATCGTGGAAATTACTATTTTTTTTATATGTAAATGGTAGTTAAAATAAGCTTTTTATATGGTTTTGAAAAAATGTTCGAAGATCTTTATAAAAAATTTTCTTTCATGTCAATCGAGGGATTCGGCAGTAAATAATGGTAAGGGTCAAGATTATAAAATTGAGTTTCTTATATTTACTACAAAAATTAGTATTTTTACTATAGAAATTAATAAATAATTCCACATTATCTCAAAAGATGACAGTACTATGACGGGTTATTTCTAGTTTTATTTGCATCTAAATGCATTCAAACTATTTTTTGAAAACTGGTTTTCTTAACATCTCCAAAAGTGACAAATGTCGCTTACCATTATTTACCGCCGAACCCCGAGCAATTTAATTAGTTGCATCAAAAATATTTCAAATTATACAAAATAGAAATTTATTGAATAAAATAATTATTAAGAATTAATAAATTATTATTTTTAAAAGGATTGATATTAAAATTATTTAGATTACGTCAATAATGTGAATTTACCATAATCTTCGATTTTAGAATAACTCACTAACACAAAAATTTGAAAAATTCATTATAAAAAGTATCAATGATATAAATAAAATTATTTATGTAATAATATTATTATTAATTCCATAAACCCATTAATATAATATATATGATAATAATTTTTGATTTGTAAACCCAGTTTTTTTTTAATTTGCGTTTAGTGCTGATAATCACAACAATAAAAAATCGGATGAATCGCTTTTCGAGTGCAACCGTTGCACTTTTTTCCGTTAATTTTGTCTGTCAAATGAAACGAGCATAATCGTTTTATTTTTGATGAATCGAAAGTGGCCACCTGACTATGACGAATTTAACTGGAAACACAAATGGCAATTTTTCATTCGAATATTATGTTTGATACGTGCGAAAATATAATAATATTGATGGTTTAAGAAGTTACATAGTTGTTTTAATCGACAAATAACGTAAAATTATAATAATATTGAAAAAATTATTTTTTTATGTAAAAAAAAATTGAATTCAAATGTGGAAAGAATATGAAGGGTAGTTCAGATATCTAATCGATTTTCAAAATTTGATAATAAAATAAAGGCGAAAAATGGTCTGTATGAGTGGAAATCGATGACGTCCTGAATTTTGGTATAAAGCTTGATATTGTGGTTTTTGAAAGAATAATAAATATTTTGTGTCGATTTGAGGTCAGTATAAAATTTAATGTGGGGTCAGAGGTAGCCGAAAACGGTTTTTCATGAATATTTCGTTATCTGTCCTTTTAAAAAATAATATTTATTAAAAAATTTGTAGCTTAGAAAATTTCCTATAAAAAATATAATTATAATATTTATTTGTGAAACATACCATTTTGGAGATAATTCTATAATACTTAGAGAATATAGTCTTTCGGTTTCGTTTTCGAAATTTTGAAAATCGATTTAGATATCTAATCGATGTTTAGATATCTAAATATTCGATACATCAATAAAAAGAGCATTAAACAGATGTTTTTTAAAAATATTTGAACACTTTGGACATCATTTTTTTTAAACAAGAAATACAAAAAAACTCTTGTTTTCCTTTACTTCAGCAAATTTTTTGTACACTTCAAGTTGGACATTTTACAAAACAAATTGGACGATTTACAAATCAAATTAAACAATTGGATGATTTTCTCTTTAGGTATTGATTTATGTCTGTATACAATATACAGGTTTACACTTCAAGTGGGACAATCAATTGTTTAATTTGATTTGTAAAATTTTCAATTTGACATGTAAAACTTCCAGTTCGATTTGTAAAATGTCTAATTCGATTTGTAAAGTGTCCAGTTTGATTTGTAAAATATCCCAAACAAATCATGTATGATAAATAGTTTTGTGTTATTATAAAAGCTTTGTTCATATTTATGGATTAATACACAATTAACGAACAAAATAAAAAAAGATTTTTCTACCATACTACCGTATTCTTAGTGCCCTAATGCGAAATTTGGAATTTTTTTTTAAAAATTCAAAATAATAATAATCGAAAACTCTTAACTTGAAAACTACTAACTACAAAAAATTAACTCGAAAACTACAATACTTTGGACTAAGGTATGTATAGTTTAAAATATTCCAAATAACATGACCTATCACCTCTTTGATACGACTATTGTAACACCCTGTATTAATTTATCTATTATTAAAAAAAAATCATTGCATTTTCTCGTGCGAGGACGAACAAGACCAGATCAACAATTAAAAAATTACTCATCACCGAGACATTATAGAAGTCTAAAAAACAATAAAGACGACCTCATCCACGGTTATTATTGCGTTTTGCGATCTGCCGACAGAGCCATGGTCGCTTTTTCAATCGAATTTGCATATCGATTTCGCACAAACGCGGGAAAAATCGCAACAATAACAATATCGATTCGTATTTGAGCAAATCAAGGATTCTTAGTATAGTAATTAGATAATTTTTCGACCTTCGTTTTCGCAATCTAACGATTATTTTGTGATAGATTAAAATTGATCGTTTTGAAGATCGAAAAAGGTTTTTTGTTGTGTTTTGCATGTTCGAAAATATAAAGTTTCGTTGAAATATTGTAAATGAAATAAAATTTTTTGTTGAACGGGTTTCGTGAAAATTTGTTCGAAATGGATGGTTTTTGCGTTAAATTGAAATCGTACAAAGATCTTATTATATTTTAATTGTATAGATATTAAAATATTTATTGAACTTGTTCGAGAAGTGGGTCAATGTTGGCATCATTGACTCGTCTACCTATTTATTTACAATACATTTTTTCTTATGAAATATTTTTGCAATTTAAAATCGATTATTTTTCCTAGCTTTGTTCTTATTATCGTTCGACATTTACACGTAGGTGTACATGAAAATTTGCATAATACATTTTTTTTTAATTTTAATTTTTTGATAAATGAACATATGCAGATTAACACAATATTAAAACTTTCAATTTTCATCAAACTTAACTTTCATTGTACTGATGAAGGTGTGACAAAAACCCATAATTACAATCTTCGCGAAAAGTCGATAATTAATAAGACTATTCAATCAATAATTTACATTAAAATGTCTTAAAATACCAAATATTTGTTGTTTATACTTCTAATAATGATTTAGATATAAACATACGCATCTTTTTATTTAAAATAATGCGATAATTTGGAAAAAAATTAGGGAGTTTTTATTTACCCCTCTTTGGAAGCTAGATTATGTTTTTATGCTCCGTACAGAAAAATATGATAAATATTATACGTCGATTATGCTTGAATAAAATCGTATTAAAACCAAAATAGTTTGACAGTTCCCGCACACCTTTCCCCTCGTTTTACTTTGATACAATTTAAAAATTAAAATTTATTATAATTAAAATGTTATAAATTAGTGAAAATATATAGTTTAGGATCTTTGAAATCTACAATGTTATTTAAAACTATTGGGCACAATCGATATATGTATACATATTTTGAAAAATCATTTAAAATATGAAATTTAAATGTCGATTTAACAAACAGAGATCAATAACAGATGCCCATCAGTAAAATTTGATTTTATCGAAGCCGAAACGTTTCCGGAAACGCGCATAGCCGAAATCCGTCAATGGACGCGCACCGTGCGCTTTTTTCCCTGGGAAAAATGGCCGATTTCGGATTTGGCGCGAAGTGAAAAAAAAATCACACGGGATTTTCGCGTGACGTAACTCGGCGTTCGGGTTTTCGCTTTTATCGCGAAAACGCGGAATGGCAGTGGGAACGTTTTCGACTTTTGTCGCACGATTTTTGCCGCCGAAACGCTAATTGGCCAATCTTAATGCGTTTATCGTCCATCGCCGTCGTTGTTTATATGTAACGTGAGAAATTCATCGAATTTCTCAGCCGGCTCGTTATGGTGTAACGTAATCGCGTTCGGATTTGATCTATTTCTGTTGCGCGGTTTTTTTTTTGATAATTTTATGATGGGTTGTTATGGAAAAGCGAAGTTTAAATATGAGCCGTTATGTTAAATGAAAGTTGAGTAAATGCTAATTTTGAAAATGATGACGTAATAGTTCTGATGATTTGTAGTGATTTTTTTTTAAATATTCGGATTATTGTTTGTGTCATAAGTATTGTTTTTAATATAAACGATCATTAAATTGGCAAATTCATGTTTACGAACTTCCATATAAAACAATTCATATGATGATTTTTTTTCATTTTGTTGTATAATTGTCACTCTGTTCAACTGTCGTGTGTTCAACTGTCATATGTTCAAATGCTATTGATTTAAAGATTCACACAAGAGCGTAATTTTTTATTTCGCTATTTAAACTATGTATTTTTGAGTTTTTTATTGCCACTGTCCAAGTAAAAGTGAAAATTTGTTTATGTATTGTTTAAATTTATCACGAATTTCCATTTTCGTTAATTATTTCTATTTTTATAACATTATTTTTTTAATTTTAAAACAATAATATTATCTTGTCGAAATAATCAAAAAATGATCACATGACTGATGAACATATGACAGTTGAACACAACGACAAATAAACACAGACAAATGAACATATTGCCAAATTAGCACAATCCGTAACAAAGTTTGAAATTATGTATATGAGTAAGATAAATTATAAACATTCATTAGATCACTTAAGCATCATGAAAATATATAATAGTGACTAAATAAAATTGTATTAAAAATTTACAAGCTAAATAAGGTTTTGCTTCCTAAGGCATTGTACAAAAATAATAGGTCAAAACCAATCAATTCTGCCAATCCACTTTTGTATTATATATATATTTAAATACAAGACATTAAAATTTTATTTTACCAAAATACTCATAAAGATTTTTCGATATTTCCAACAAAATTTAAATAAAACAATCATAATTCATCTGGACATATAACAAAATCTTACGACCACGAAATCTTCGGAACGGAAACGAATGACATCAGCTGTCATTTTTCGTATCCGATCATATTTTCCATTATCTAACATTACACCTCGTTTCGGGGTTTTCAGCGACTGAAACATGTCGCTGTATCGATACGCCTGTTTTCAGGTGAAAAACAACTCGTACTTTATAATCGGCGTCATACTAGGATTCATTTTGTCATTGCAATACATGGGTTATGATAACCAGCAATTGTGCACGAGCGTTGAAAGCGAGTTCACAGGTACAGTCGAAAAGATCCAACTGTCCACGACTGATGGTTATGAGCCGAAGTTCCTCAGCAACAAGCCTTTGCAGCCGAAGAAGCCCGTCAAAAGCCTTCAGCGGCCTCGTTATTACAGCACCGAATTAGGTATAAGGGATAAGTTGTTTGTCGGAGTTCTTACCACTGAAAAAAATTTGAACCAACACGCTATAGCTATTAATAAGACGCTCGCTCATGTCGTGGATAAGATGAAGTTTTTCATCACGGCCAGTATTGTGAAGACGAGTCTCAATTTGACGAATATAGTCGGATTCACTGATAACCGTGAGCTGCTGAAACCTTTCCACGTTTTGAAATATATACTAGATAATTATTTGAATGATTTCGATTACTTTTATTTGATATCTGACACTGGATTTGTGAATGGACGAAGGCTCGTTCAGTTGGCTAACGGAATTAGTGTCAGCGAAGACGTTTATCTCGGTACGGTGCCCGAAGAAGAAAGTCATTATTGTTCTTTAGGTTTGTTTGATTTATTTTTGTGATTGAATTTCAGTTGCGCAATTTTATTAATTTTATTTTCGTTCACAGACGCCGGGATGTTGTTGAGCAATTCGGTGTTGGTTAAAGTTAAAGAAAATTTAGATTGGTGCGTAAGAAATGCTTATTCGAAAGAGCATTTTGAAAATATTGGACGTTGCGTTACGTACAGTACGAATTTAAAATGCCGAAATAGTCTTCAGGTATTACAATATTCATATAATTGAATCTTTTTTGATAGAAACATAACAAAAAATTTGATATGCAGGATCAACATTTGACAAGTTATAAATTGCCATCTAATTGGAATCTTTATACGGATCTTAAAAACTTCATCAATAAAGACGAATTCAACAATGCAATTTCGGTATATCCCATCCAGAACTTTACAGACATTTATAATCTACAACTCTATTTTTCGAGGGTATATATAGTTTAAATTTTACATATGTTATAGTTTGAGTGTCCACTTCATTTGTACGTTAACAAACTAATCTGTTTATTCACCTTCTAAACGCTCTAGTCCAATTGTTAGTGTGGTATGACAATTTAAATTGTTTACACTCAGATAACGCTCTTATGCTAAATTACAATAAGGTGGAAATTGATATGTCAACTAATAATCGAGAATTATACGTAGTGTTTACCCATCGTGTCAGTTTGAACTTCGAGAGTTTGTTTTGAACACGTTTTCACAACTCAAGCTAAAACGCTAACCCAAGCATGATACTTATGACGTCTTTTTTTAATTTAGACGCAATTATATGTAGGTAAAATTTGAAAGTTAACATTCAAACTAAAATCAATAGTTTGGGTATATTCAAATTAGCATAGATATAAATAAACAAAAGTGAACACTTGAACTGTGACATATAAAAAAATAAATTTGATCAATACAATATCAACTTTTCATTCTGTAAAATTTTTAGTTAAATTTAGAATCTCTCAATAAAGAAATATCTACGTTAAACAAATTCGTATCGGCGAATTCTGCAGAAGGACTTTGGCCTCCGGGCATTCGAACCGATCCTACATTACCAGCTTCGCAACCTCCGGATAGATTTCATCAATCGAGATTTTCTACAATCAATGACTCATACAATTTAATGCCCGACGACTTCACAAATATAAAAAAACACAGCGATGCCGAAAAAAAGGATATAGATGTAAAAAAATATATATAAACCAAATACGTAATTCATTTCAGTTAATAATAATTTTGATATTTCAGTACGTAATCGAAGCTGTTGTTTCTAAAGCTAAACACGAATATCCGCATCTTAAATATCATTCTCTTGTGAATGGTTATCGACGATTCGATCCATCAAAAGGCATGAGTTATATATTCGATATGAATTTCATACAATACGCTTCCACCGAAGGGAAGAGAATGGTATTGAAAAGAATGGAAGTATTTAAACCTTTAGGAAAAGTAACCATTTTGCCATCTCCGTACGTTACTGAAAGTACCAGGATTATTCTCATATTGCCGATTTGGGTACACGAAATCAATTCTGCGCATGAATTTATGAGACACTTTGAAATGACATTTATGGAGCGCAAAGAGAAAATATTTTTACTCACGGTATATTATAAAGGCAAAACATTAAAAGCTACTATTTAAATGGTCAGAATTTAAATACGATTTTGGTCAGAATTTTTATCCCATCAGAATTTATTTGATATTGGTCAGAATTTTAATCATGTTTTGGTCAGAATTTTAATCAAAAAGGTCAGAATAAATATT
>JAOXNN020000010.1:446635-457144 GCA_028571205.2 Hydropsyche betteni
CATAGGCACGAAGAAGACGTCGTTCGCCAACTTTACGGATATATGCAAAACTCTGCATCGACAGCCGAAACATCTGTTGGACTTCTTGCTGGCGGAATTGGGAACGAGCGGCTCCGTCGACGGCAACAACCAACTCATCATCAAAGGCCGCTTCCAACAGAAACAGATAGAAAATGTGCTGCGTCGGTACGTCAAAGAGTATGTCACGTGCCACACGTGCAGGTCGCCCGAGACCATCCTGCAGAAAGACACGAGACTGTTTTTCCTCCAATGCGAGACTTGCGGGTCCCGTTGCTCCGTCGCCAGCATCAAGTCCGGCTTCCAGGCCGTCACCGGGAAGAGAGCAGCCATCCGTGCAAAGACTGCTTAGGCTTAAATCGTGCGCGTTCAATTTTTATACTAAATTTAAAGTCGGCTCGACTCTTTTGCGGTTTGCGGGACCGATCCGTTGTAAAATTTCAATCTTCCGGTTTCGATCGTATTAAATTTTCAGTTGTACAAAATGTTTTTATACTGCGTAGTAAAGAAGTGACCATGTTGACTTGTTGCATGTCGTTCTTTTTGAATTATGCATCGAGTGCATTATTTTTCAGATAATATCGTGTAGAAACACTTTATTTTATGTAATTTAATAAATATGATTTACTATTGGCCTTTGTTTACATATTTTTATTGTAATAAAAGATTATATTGAATTCGGATTTTTTATTTTATTCTATCACCCTTTTGACATATTGATTTTTTTGTATTGAATATGCTTTCAAAAAATAAATATAAAACGATAAACATGTATGTTTACATCGAATTATAAACATAACTCTGAACATTACAAATATACAAAGTCCCGGATAATGAACAATTTAGTTTTATTATTTTATTTTTTTTAATATCAAATAAATACGATTAAAAATTGTAACAAATCAATTATAAATCTATTTTAACTATTTATATTATTATTATTGGTAATTTATTTGATCAAAAAATAATATTAGTAATGGACATAATGCGTTATGTCTAGTTCAACTTCCTCCCATGATATGTCAATTTTGGTATTGTACCATTAGCCGGTTGACGCTCTCATCATGGTGAGTATCAAAGAGTTTTATATATTTCATCAATTCCTTTCATATTCCAATCCATTCTATCCTAAGACTTATTAAATCAATAAATTTAACAAATTTCGAAAAGCCTACTCCCGAAACAGATAATTTGCATAATAAATCTCCAATATTGTATCAATGTCTAAATGACATACCCAAAATCATTCAAATCTTACTGATATCCCTCTCCTTAGTCTATTCTAGCTTATAACGGAGGTGCCATGGTGGCGATGAAGGGGAAAAACTGCGTAGCCATAGCCACCGACACAAGATACGGAATCCAAGCCCAAACCCTCGCCACCGACTTCGATAAAATATTCAGAGTGGGTCCACATCTTTTTATCGGACTTCCAGGACTAGCAACGGACACCCAAATGGTTGAACAACGATTAAAGTTCAGGTAAAAAAACTACAGTGATATATCCGTCGATAATATACAACATTTACATCTGATTTCTATGTGTAGATTGAATCTATACGAACTAAAAGAAGGCAGATTGATGAATCCGAAAACTTTCCAATCGATGGTGTCAAATATGCTCTATGAAAAGAGATTCGGACCTTATTTCATAGAACCGATCATCGCCGGACTAGATCCTGTGACTTTCGAACCGTACATATGCAACATGGATCTGGTAAAAATTGTCGAATGATGATTACTTTTGTTAAATTCGAATTTATAGTGATTTTTTCTTTAGATTGGTTCTTCTAACGTGCCGAAAGACTTTGTCGTGGGAGGAACGTGTACTGAGCAATTGTACGGCATGTGCGAGGCTTTGTGGGAGCCCGATCTAGCTCCTCAAGATTTGTTCGAAACTATTTCTCAGGTTTTTTTTGTATATTGATGTTTTTTAGTTTGTTTGGGCTTTTTTTTATATCTGTTCTGTTTTCAGGCTCTCGTAAATGCGTTTGATAGGGATGCTATTTCAGGTTGGGGTGCAAAAGTTTATATCATCGAAGAAGATAAGATTACCATAAAAAAAATTAAGACTAGGATGGATTAAGCTATTTTAATTATTATTTTTTTTAATCTTAATAAATATTTTTTCAATACTCAGTCTTTGATTTTTAATTAAAAATTAGTAATCAATGTATATTTTTTAAATTATTCATTGATTATAGTTATTAGTATTAATGCCTTCTACTTATTTCATACAAATTCTTCTCATATCACACTATAAATATAATTGAGAATCTTACCTCCACTACTTATATTTTGAAAATAATTAAAAATTATGCTTAGTGAAATGTAAGGGGTACCGTAAAGATAAGTATTATTTTGCATGGCCTTTTTGAGATCAGTCTGTCTCAACACCATGAAGTGAACATCTGTTTTTTTTTTCTATAGTACTGTTTTCTAGCTTTATTTTTTGCACCATATATGTATATTTTTTATTGTTAGGCTTAAAATGAGCAAGCCGGATGCAACAGAGGAACATTTACGACACTGCATACTACATTATTTCAATTAAAGCTAGAATGCGACAAAGACGGCTGAAAAACTCATTGCTATTCATGGAGCAGTCATAACAGTAACCAGATGCCAGTTTTGGTTCCGACGATTTAAATTGGGCGATAGGAGCTTGAAAGATAGACCGAAATCAGGAAGACCTTTGAAATTTGATGACGATGTGCTGAAGGCTGAAGTGGAATCTGATCCTCGTCAAAGTATCGAAGAATTATCACGAAGACTCCATATTCCATGGTCCACAGTGCAAGAACACTTAAAAAGAATCAGTAAAGTTCATCGGTAAGTTCAGGAGAATCAGAAGGAGGGGTATTTGGATCCCTCACACACTGACCAAAGACAACAAAAAGTCACGTGCAATTCGTTCTTAACAAGAAATAAAAATCATCCATTTTTGAAACGAATTTTAACCAGTGACGAAAAATGGATCCTGTACAATATGAAACGAAAAAAACAATGGCTTTCGATGAATGAAGTACCTGTTCTGACCCTGAAACTGGGTCTCTCTCTCTGCAAGGTCCTATTGTGTGTATGGTGGGATATTCGTGGAATTGTGCATTACGAGCTCTTAAAACCGGACAATACAATAACTGCTGTAGTTTATTGTGAACAACTTGAAAGAATGAACCAAAAATTAAAAGCGAAACGTCCTAATTTGGTGGGTCGAAAAGAAGTGATTCTTATGCACGACAACGCACACCCACACAAGGCAGAGATGACCCACGAAAAAATTAGTGAACTCAATTTGAAGTTGTAGATCATCCTCCTTCACCAGATCTCGCGCCATCAGATTTTTATTTGTTCAAGTCCTGTGAACATTCACTAAAGGAAAAAAAATTCAAAAGTGTGGAAGATATAGAAAAACATTTAAATTCATATTTTGCATCAAAGCCTTCCAGCTTTTACAGAAGGGGGATTGAAAAGCTGCCTGAAAGATGGCAGATAGTCCTTAATAATAATGGCGAATATATTTTATCATTACTATGTGCCTATAAATTTGTATTATTGAATAAATATCATGTTTGAAAATAATGCATCTTTTTCCCTTATATATATATCACAGGATCATGAATAAATTCTTTAAATACATATACTTCAAATTAAAAACATATTTATATTGCACAAATATAAAAAGTTTTGGCTCCTCCCCAACAAAAAATCCTGGCTATGGCCTGAAAATATTACAATATTAAAGAAGGGAATGTTCTAAAGAACAGGAAAGATATGATGAATTGAAAAACATAGATAATTTAAAGGCTTTATATTTGTATTTTGGCTTAAGCCCCCCTACCTTACATGGAATATTATTCGTACAATTTTTAACATTCAGGAATAGCGAATAAACTTCAACTGTACCATTCTGAGGATAAGGTGGTAAAACCCAACATAAATGACTAGCCATTTGCTATTCGTTAATTGAAAAATTAAAAAGACATCAATTTTATAAATAATAATCACTATGAAATTACTTCAAAATTTCAACGACTGAAAAACAGAAATATTAAAAAAAAAAACCTTCGTCAGAATGGTACTTCCATAAATAAGGAATAGTATTCCAAATCCAAGCGAAAAGCTGGTATATGTATAACAATAACAATATTGGCCAGATTTTGTTTTTTTCTTTCCGATACGTCAAAAAAGAACATCATTGACTAACGTGTTTTGATAAACTTCGGCCAAATTAATAAAATAATTTATATACAAAAAAAAGAACAAAATAAATTTGAGATATGGTTACAATCTAAAATATGAAAATATACATAATTTACATTAAATTATTGAAACATGCGTTTTTTTTAGAAGTGTTTCATAATTTTTCAATGCATCAATACATTGGCATAACCTTTAAATTGTTTTTTTTTATTATTTTAAAATCTTAGAAGGAATGCAAATTGTTTATGCGCAAAATATTTGGAAATTACATTTACACCATATATAAAGGATGATTTTTTTTTTCATATTTTTAATTTAAAAACTTACGTTTATAACGTTAACATTCAACTTTGCGATTGCTCAACATGAAATCAAACAAGCAAACTCCAAATTATATATTTCCTATACAAATTCATTACATCTACTGGATAACAAATGTAGTTTTTTTAATGCATGAATTTTATTGCTCGATTTAATATTAATAACACTGAGGAAGCTTCAAAGAACGTCGACGTAGCAAATTTCACGATTAGTCTCAAAAAATCACCCTTTAAAAAACAAGGACGTTAAAATTAATCACAAATTCAAACGGAAAACTCCACCAAACTTAACCGATCCTGTCCATGTTTTAAACTATACTTTAACGCTACAATACACTTGAGTTTTAAAATGGATACCACGAACCCAACAGAGCGTGGCCTCAAAACAATCAATCGTTTAACAATTAGATTTCACAGTACAAAAAAGACTAGAGGAAAAGCAAAACATAATGCCTAACATACTGTATTTTTTTTTTAATCATTATAATTTAACATGATGTATCTTATAAAATACTAAAATTACAATATGTATATATATATATATAATATAACCTTGATATTCCATAGATTAACATGACATTAATTAATATGTTCTAAACACAACTAAATGTATAGAAACAAAACCACTGTAGGAGATCGATTCGTCATTTTTTTTTTCGATTAACAACGATGACACATCAATTTACTACGCAAGTTGTGCTAAATATGGAATATTTTTCACTAACAATATACAGAATGTCAAAAAATTCCCGCTAAATTGAGCATTTTCAACGACTAACAAAAAAATGCTAGGGCAATCGATTCGGTGACAAATCGGAAATTATGAATAAAAGTTCATTCCAAACGATCGAACATGAATTGAAAAAAAATAATTAAACCAAAACAGCGTTGGGTGGTTAAAAATAATAGGAACTTGACATTCGTACATTGATGAAAAATGTAAAAAACAATTTTTATATGGCAAAATCAGACGAACATGTAACAGCCGACAGCTTAACTTATAAGTATCATTTTTTTTCGCAGTTCGTAACACGAAAATACTAGTGCATTGTTACAGGCAGTGATTGAAAGATCTCTCCGTGGAGATTAATTATTTATTATCAATTAAAGGAGCGAACACGTCTCGTTCACATCGATTCTGAACAATGAATACATAACAATTTTCAACTGATGATTTTACTAGACGCGATTTTGGACTAGACACAAATTAGCTATAAATTGACCAAGTAAAATAATTGTTCAAATTTGGACATCCTTTTCATATCACTACGAATGCAAAAAACGTTATCGTTCAGAAGAAAAATCGCTAATTATTTAAATATTAAGAATCAGAGAGAGACCATCGAGATTTTTCAATTTAATCAATTCAACCTTCAAACTGAAATACTATTTTCCTAAAAATACAAACTTCATTACGTCTATGACTGGTTGAATGTGCATAATAAAGTAAATTGGCACATCAACATTTATCAGCAAATAATTTAAACATGTCCACCGTACAGATGTAAAGATTCACGAAAAAACTAAGCATGCGTCAACTCGATAATACAGCGTCGTTTAAAACAATCGTACAAAATATCACACAATGAAAAAGGTGATCTTTTAAACGTTACTTTTATTAATATTTAATTGATTAATTTTGTGTTCAACATACACACTACTGGATATCATATAAGCCGTAGCGCAGAGCGTCAGCTTTCAAATAGACAACATCAAGAAATAAATCACAGAATATTTGTCACGTATATACTTTTCTTTGTATCATCTACAACTAGTAAAAAATATAAATGGTTTTCATATAAATTTACATTCAAAAACTGGAAAAAAAAACATATCAGAGCGTAACAAGAGAATATTCGAAAACGACGTCAAATATTTGTAAAAGCTTACGCTAAGAGGAGGAAAAATGTTTTGTCGTGTTTCTTTAGGATGAGTCTCCAATTTCGAACGTACGTATTTATAAATTTTACAGAATTCGACAGTGGAAAAGTGAAAAAGATGTGCTCGAACATGTTTTTTGCTGATGTCGATTATTAACTTGAAAAATATGTAGTGTGCATACTGATATTATCAGATTCGAAAATAGTTTATATAAACATTATAGTATTTTTTTTATGTGACTTAACACAATAATTGCACATGATTTGAAAAATGGAGGAAAACTTACGGGGAAATTAATAATTAATACTTTCAATGGCCTTAGTCATGAACTCGATGAACCGCTTGCCATATTGCTCCGGATCACATGTAGATATTCCGTCTACGTTACTTCCATATTTGACAGTCTTCGCAGCTTTAGCAGCCTGGAAATTGAAAAAAATGAGCGCACAATAAAAAAGTGTGTAAAAAAACATGCCGACAAAATAATAATCAAAAACACATCTATCACGACACTAATATGAGAACTAAGTGCACGTCAACAAAAATTTTCCTAATTTGTCCTTTAACGGAACAATCTATATGTATATGTTACAGTTTGAGTGTCCACTTCGTTTGTGCATGAAAAAACTAGTCTGTTTATTCACCTTCTCAATGCTCTAGTCCAATTGTTAGTGCGGTACGACAATTTAAGTTGTTTGCACTCAAATAACACTCTCATGCTAAATATTAATAGGGGGGAAATTGATATGTCAACTAATGATCGAGAAATACGCGTAGTTTCTACCCGTCCTGTCAGTTTGAACTTCGAGAGTTTATTTTGAACATGTTTTCAAAACTCAAGCTAAAACGCTAACTCAAACATGATACTTGTGACGTCTGTTTTTAGTTCAGACGCAATTATATGTAGGTAAAATTTTATGGTTGATATTCAAACTGAAATCAATAGTTTGGGTATACCCAAACTAGTATAGGTATAAACAAACATAAGTGAACACTTGAACTGTGACATATATACAAAAATGTCAAGTACTAAATGCTTAATGTCTCATGATATTCGATGGACATGCATATCTTGGATGATTTATATCTTAACGCATGGCTGTGAACATATGCGTGAGCTTATAGACACATGCCGTGCACGTGTGATTAAATTTCAACATTGGTTCAACCTTGGATTTCCACACTGAACTTATTGGAACGGTAATTTGCATTCTCGGCTGGTCGAACAACCCCTAAAATAATCAAAATTTCGTCCTGACACACAAAAACGTATACCTAACATAATTTAAAATTAATTTTGGCCAATTTTTTTCTACAATGTGCAATTCGATCAAGAACGAAAATGAAACATGACACACAAATAACTCGATACTTTTGAATTTGAATTACCTGTTTTTTCACTCCATAATGTGTTAATACATCTATTAGAGCAATAAAATATATTTCTTTACGAATCGCACCTGAAATCAAAACGTTTTCGATTTAAATAATTGAAATACACAGGCTGAAGACGATTGCGACGAATAAATTACTACCTTCTTGACTTGGAATAGCATAGATGTCTATTTCCGGGATGATGCCGTCGTATTGTAAAGACGATTCCCTCATCAAACCTCGAGGACTATCAGGCGGAGTATTCCAGCCTCCTCTGTGAAGGAAACTACAATTCGCGTTTTTTTTCAATATATATTGGAAAACATATGAAACAAATGAGGACTTACCTTTCAGCGTGCCTATTGTCTAGTCCGGAACCACTTTCAGAGTCTTCGCTTTCAAGGCCATTATTATCAGAATCTGCCGATTCTCCTTGTGCTATTTTATTAGCGTTTTCTACTTCCGCTCGAGCACAGTCATGAATCCCCAGCAATAAAGAATAATCCATCAAATGCAATTTTGTTAAGAACTACAGACGTAACAAATATTAATAACTAATCAATGTAAAATATAATAGAAAGGGAAGCGATATTCACATCTACGTCAGCAGTCAAAGTTTCTAATAATTTTTCTTTGGCGGATTCACCCATGTCGATTTTAACACCTTGTTTGATGAAATCATTGTCTTTCAATGTCGGTAAATCTTTTTCCAATTCTTTCTCGGAAGCTTCTCGATCGACTGTAGATCCTTTCAAATCAAATTTCCTAAAAATAAATATAAAAAACATTGAAAGCACATGCGCGATTGAACAAAAATATATCAACTAATTACACAAACCTATGGATAGTTAAATGATTGGAAAAAACGTTCCTCATGGCAACTAAATAATGTTCGATACCATCAACTGTCAACCTATATAAGCCTAGATATTGGGGAAGAAGGGTTTTACCGTGCCTTTCGACAATATACTGAAATTAAAAACAATAAATATAAAAAACTATTAAAATAGAATAATATTTATATATTTTTATTTTATGTACAGGATGATAATGCTTCAAAAAGGAGTGCATCCGTTCAACTTCTTCAGAAGTCAGAGTTTTGATGATAAACAGTCTATCGTAACTTTGATAAAATTTCGCCCCAGATTTTCCAGAAGAATCGTCAGGTATTGGTTGTGATCTAAAACACAAAACCATCGGATATAAATACCAAAATGAAATCGATAAAGACAAAGGCGAAAAACTGTGATGTGACAAAAATCTGCTTTGAAAGAAAAGAATTTTGCACAATATTCATCATATTGAAATGTCAAATATTAAATGCAAAATACGATCGTACTAGAACAAAACTCAGAAAACCTTGATGAAAATTTGTTTTTCAAGAGAAGTAAAGATACTAAGCAGTACGCCGAAGATTTTGGTATAAAAAAAAACAAGTACAAAAAAATCGACAAATATTATTTGAAAGAAAATAAATCGGGGTTAGTTTTGATACAGGAATAAAAACTTGAATTGAAAAATCATGAAAAGGAATATTCTAATTAAATATATTCAAAACGATACGCTACGAATAATTCCGTCAAGTCAATACATCTGTAAAATCCAAAAATATTGACTCCATCGACAGAAATAATTCAAAAACAGATTCGATTCACTCTAACATTTGATACGTGTTGAATACAAAAACTCGTACACTCAAAAAAAAAAAAAAAAAACGATACGAAAGATGGTTAATTTCGGAAAAAAATTTAGGCATTAGCGAAACAGAAAAGAGTGAGTTATAATTTTCAATGTCGACAAAATTAATGAGTTGTATTCTAAAGGACATGAAATGAAATAATTATATGCTATTAGATGACACTTGTTACTCGGATCAGTTGAAACATGACGAAGCAAATCAGTTAAACGTGCAAGAATATTCGACCTTAATCTTTTGATAGAAAGACTTCTTCTAACGAACGAAGTAGCATCAGAAAAAATACTCTCGTGTGTTTCGTGTAACTCTTTGCGAGGTAGTTTCGGATCGCCCGTTATTACGGGGACCGTCTGTGACCTCTTAATGTTGAATTTCTTCAACGGACGGGGTAACAGATAATTTGCGGGGTTTGCGAACCTACGCATCATAAAACAACATCAGTAGAATAATAACTCAACCGCTCTCATTGCCGATTGAGTCTGAAAAGGCTATTTGATTCACTAAAATTATATGTGTTGCAGTCAAAGTGTATTATTAGTTAAAGTATATTTTGTCTAATGTTTTAGATAAAGTGTATTTTTGAATACAAGTTGCCGAGTTAAGGTATATTTCAATTGACGAAAATACAGTTTAACTGGCGCTCACTAGTTAAAGTGTATTTTCAACTTCACAGATGAGTTTTGACAGTTCAGATATTTGAAAAGAATATTTGTATTAAACCATATGTGTATTTTACTTCTAAATTTGATTATTGAAAAAACTTTGATAAAAGAATAAACTCAACAAGGCATTCATCACAAAAACGTTAGCCTTGAGTCCATATTAATGGACAAGTGACGTTCAATGGCCCATATTAGTGGACAAGTGAAATTTTTGAGCCATAACAATCGTATAGATGATTTATTACAATGTTAATGATGTTACTTTATCGAAAAACAGTTCAAAATTCAAAAACCTTTAGAAAACTACTGAAATTATACTTAATTACTTGATGTAACTAACTCAACTCAACAATAT
>JAOXNN020000010.1:457244-471354 GCA_028571205.2 Hydropsyche betteni
TCAAAATTCAAAAACCTTTAGAAAACTACTGAAATTATACTTAATTACTTGATGTAACTAACTCAACTCAACAATATTTATCTTTTCTTTGTATTTTTTGAGTAAATCTTCTTTTTTTTTCAAAAATTTAAGAACGATATAGAATCTAGATTTATATTACATTTAACCATAATTATTCCTCTCAATGTTTCAACCAATAAATATAGGCAACTTCGAGACTGTTCGCAACACTGGCTTGTTAGTTGACGTTAAAATACACATTGTCTGTTACTGTCCAGTTAAATCATATTTCCATTGTGTCAGACGAAATAACTACGTGCATTAGACAAAATATATTTTAACTAGTCAAACTATATTGTAAATGAGAAATACACTTTGACTGTAACATATATGCATAACTGTATATACATAATTAGACACGTTCAATAATACATTACCTGGTCATAGATTCTTTGAAATCCAAATCATCGATTCCAAATCGTTCTCTTAAATTTCGAAAGACTAACGGGCAATATTCTTTGATTTTGAAATGAGACGGCATATTTTCCCTGGAAAATTGATCGATTAGTACACGCAACTAAAACATCTATAATACATTAAAAAAACATTACTTATTGAAAAGATGGTTGTCTACTTTCAATTTAGAAAAGGCTCTGAAATCATCGGGCAGAAGCATCACAGGTATTGTAACATGACTCAATTCGTTGATCTGAAACGAAAAAGAACATTTTAATGGCAAAAATCGACAAAAGCCTCCAAAGTGTCGTTCGATGTGACAAATGCGTGATGATGGAATAAATCGCGAGATTTTAGGTACATCATGTCAGTATCAGTGTAGGATGCGAAAACACGTAATGTCAAGTTGACAGGTTAATTGGACAAGCGAGGGGCATAATTCGACACCGTTGACAATTTGCAAGATGTACGTTGTTTTTTTAATCTGAGAAAGTGTATGTGAACGATAGGTTAATGATTTTGATTTTATCGAAATTAAATGAAAAACAGAAGTTCAAACTATAAATAGAAAGA
This sequence comes from Hydropsyche betteni, assembly GCA_028571205.2. Lineage (NCBI taxonomy): Eukaryota > Metazoa > Arthropoda > Insecta > Trichoptera > Hydropsychidae > Hydropsyche > Hydropsyche betteni. The sequence continues at coordinate 458,274 of JAOXNN020000010.1, forward strand.
TAATTTCAATGAAAAAATGATTTATCTTCTTTTATCTTTGTCGGTGAACGGATTTTATCAAAAATATATGTGTTCAAGATATATTTTATCATTAAAAACGATTGTAATCGCCAAAGTAATGAACTGATTGAAAAACAAAATAAATATGAGAAAATGTTGAGATTTTTTTGAAAATTGTACAAAAACAACTTCGTCACCCATTAATTTTTCACATCTTGTTTCGACGGTGCATGAATAATAAGACACAAGTGTACTAACGTATGTAATTATCATCTGTTTTTCAAAACCAGTAATTTTCCACATTCAACAAATCAATCTTTTTTCCTCATCAAGCAAACAATACGTCAGCATAATATACTGAAAAAAAATCCCAAAAGTTTAGTCTCGTCAAATTCGCTTAATATACCGATAGATTGCAGAAGTTAAATGACATGTGTTGTGGTTATTGCATGGATCATTTAATATTCGAAGAAATTTAGTTTTCCTATATTATCAAATTCTAAACATGTATTGAAAAATTAGGCTTCACTGCCAAATACATCTATTGATCATCAAAGCTAAGCAATATATATTATGTTCAGTTCATGGATTGTTTGATATTGAAAATTTTAGTAATGAACAGGCTTTGTATAAAGGCACGTAAACATCAAATCAATAAAAACTCAATAATGAAGTCTTTGTATAAAGTACAATGGACTACCCATGTATCATATCCTATCAAATACAGAAGATAAGCAACATGCGTTATGCTCAGTACATGAATCATTTATTATTTAGTATATAAAGAAATTTTCCCTATGTATTGCAACGAATTAGCTTCATATAATATATGATAGACTACTTCTGATATTTCAAATCCTACTGGCCGTCAGAGTTAAGCAACATATGACACAGTCAATAGATGAACTATTTGGAATTTAATCCCCAATTTCAAGAGATATCAAAAAATCCCTGCATAATTCTAATGGTATACTGTAAAAATGGTACTAATTATTTATTTAGTACTCAATCTAAAAAAATCTTAACCATCCCTAATTTTAACGATATATTTAAAAAAATCTTAATACTGTAGACTTCATACAAGATATAATGAACCACACAAACATCGAATCCCATTAACTATAAAAGTTAGGTGATACTCGAAACGATCGATAGACGAACCGTTCGATATTCAGTACTCGATCCCAAGAATCCCTACATAATTGCAATGATATATCAAAAAATCTTGACACTGCATAGACTTTATACAAGATTCGACAGACCATCCATAAACATTAATAAATCAACTATCAAACATTTAGTACCCGATCCCAAAAAATCCATACATAATTTTAGCGATCCATTAACACTATATAGACTTCATACAAAATTCAATAAACATCGAATCCCATCGACCACCAAAGTTAAGCGACACCCGAAACGGTCACCAGACAAACCACTTCACGCAAACCACCCAAATCCAAAACACCATCGAAAGCGACACCACTAATCAAACCACCCAAATTCAAAACCCTCCCGATTACGGAAGTTAAGCGACACCCGAAACGGTCATAAGTCGAACCACTTCATACAAACCGCCCAAATTCAAAACACCACTGAAGTTAAGCGATACCCGAGAAGGTCACTAGTCAAACCGTTTCATAAAAACCACCATTGACTACCGAAGTTAAGCGACACCCGACACGACCACCAGTCGAACCGTTCCATACAAACCGCCCAAATTCCAGACAAACACGATACTTATCACATACGACACTTCCCCCGCTCAAAACCAGCCATCTTGTCCATCCCAAAAAAAAACCGTTGAACAAACACACCATAGAAGCCTCGTAATCGTACCGTATGATTGACGCCCCACATGAACACGGACAGCAGCGGCTCGTTGGCGCGGAACAGCTTGACCTTCTGGTGCTTGACGCGGAAGTGCTTCTTCTTCAGCTTGCTGAGGCCGCCGCCCCCGGATAGCGCCATGACGCCTACGCCTACGCCCACGCCTACGCCCCCTGGCCCCCTCACTGACCGCTCCGCCCCGCCGAAGTCGCCCCCTCGATACGCCTCTTTAGCAGCCGCTCGATACGCTAACCACCATTGCGACTATCGCGAGCCAGACGCCGAAAACCACTGCCCGGATTCGCCGTTGCGATGCCGTCTTGCACCATTTAATATTCCGTCCGTTCCAATGACGTTTTTGTAACCAACTACACACAATAAACAACCTTATTCTCAATACAAATAAAACTTTATTTCATTTACACAATATACACTAAAATAAACAAACAAAAATAAATCTTAAAACACTTAACACATAAAAACCAAATTTCAATACAACAATATCATCGAAACGGCTCAATATTGAAAAAAATCCATTTCGATGCTTTTCTCAATTACACAATTATAAATCTTATGTTGACGTACTAATAAAGATTAAAATCTTATACCGAGCGGTTTAGATTCGGTGCCGTTCGGGCATCGGAGCGGCAGTCAGGCCAAATTATTACACCGCAATACGCAATTGCGAAAATGCGAACGGCGTCTTTGCAAAAAAAATGGTCACGTTTAAAAATAAGATCGCGACGATTATTTTCGGGGGATCGATGCGCCGAACGTGGGGACGATTCGGTGTTGGGGACGAACGGGTCGTAGATGATCGAGGATTGATGGGTTTCCTTGGAAATTTTGAATTTTGTGCACGTTTGGAGAAAATTGGGGATTGGATGGAACGAGTTTGAAAATATTAGTTGATAGAATTAAAGGGCGAAGTATAGAGCAGAGATTGAAAGGTACAGAATAGACAGGAGAGTATAGAATAAGAATAATTAGTAAAAAAGGAAAAGGTGACGATTAAGTGTCGCAAATTATTAAGACGGCAGCCCTGTATAGATATATTATACCTACACCTTTATACATCTAGGTATAGTTTTTAACGTTGGTTTGATGTTTTTTTGTATGTGTTACAGTTTGAGTGTCCACTTCGTTTGTGCACGAACGAACCAGTCTGTTTATTCACCTTCTCAACGCTCTAGTCCAATTGTTAGTGTGGTACGACAGTTTAAGTTTTTTGCGCTCAGATAACGCTTTTATGCTAAATATCAATAAGGTGGAAATTGATATGTCCAATAATGATCGAGAAATACGCGTAGTGTCTACCCGTCGTGTCGGTTTGAACGTTGAAAGTTTGTTTTGAACACTTTTTCACAACTCAAACTAAAACTCCAACTCAAACTAAAACTCCAACTCAAACTAACCCAAGCATGATACTTATGACGTCTGTTTTTAGTTTAGACATTATTTAATAATAAAAATAAATGAGTTTTTGACAAATAGACGATTACGCGACCGTTAAATGATCCAATGAACGTTTTATAATTCAAAATTTTTGACAGATTGTGCTTTAGCATCGCTGTATGTCACTGTCGCTGTGCGCTAGCATCGACTGTGTACTGGCGTCGGTGTGTGGAATGTCGATATGTGTCCACTGTCACTATATGCTAGCGCCGATATGTGTCATTGTCGCTATTTGCTCGCGTCGACGTGTCATTGTCGCTATGTGCTAGCATCAACTGTGTACCGGCGTCGCTGTATGCTAGCGTCCGCGTACGCTAACGTCGATATGTATCACTGTCGTTATGTGTTGGCGTCGATATGTGCCACTGCCGCTGTGTGCTATTATCGGCGTACGCTAACGCCGATACGAGCCAATGTCGCTGTATTCTAGAGTCGATGTCCAGTTTGATTCACGCAAACATCCGACCACTTCCGATTCATTCAATTTTTGAAATTCCCAACAAATCGAAATTGTAAACAGACCGAGCAATGGTCGTCGTTTTGGCCTAAAAAACATTACATTAGCTGTCTGACGATCTACTTCTTGGTGTCCGGAAGCCGAAAGCCAATAGAGAACGAAGTACTAATCGAGGAATGTCTACACTAGGCGGCGGACGCAGCCTCCATCCTGTAGTCCTCTGGTCGCAAACGAAGGAGACCCTCTGCCTGAACGTGCAGCTTTCCGAGCCGAGGGACCACCGGCTCGAGGCCGACGAGAACCAGGTCCGGGTCAGGGCCACCGGAAAAGGGGCCCACGGCTTGGCCAACTATGCCTTCAAACTAGACCTCTACTCCAATCTAGACACGGTAACTTGGGTGTAGTACGTGCTGATTCCTAGATTTTATGTGTGTTGTTGTAGATGTGTGCGGGGCTGTGAAATTGTCAGGGTCGTAGCCAGGATTTTTATTAGGGAGGGGTCGAAATGCTACTTTTTATATGTATGAGACAGGGCCGTAGCCAGAATTTTTGTTAGGGAGGGACCAAAATACTACTTTTTATACATATGCGATTGGGATGTAATTAGGATTTTTGTCGAGGGGCCGAAAGACTACTATTTATATGTATGAGACATGGTTTTAACCAGGATTTTTGTTAGGGAAGGGCCAAAACACTACTCTTTATACATATGAGACGGGGTTGTGGCCAGGATTTTTGTTAGGGAGGGGCCGGAAGACTACTTTTTATACACTTGAGACAAAGTTGTAACCAGGATTTTTGTTAAAGAGGGATCAAAATAATACTTTTTATATGTATGAGACAGGGTTGTAACCGGGAGTTTGTCGCAATTTAGCGATGCTTAAAAAATATTTTCGATCTGAATGCAGTATTGAATAAGATACGTTCAGGCTTTTGACTGACTGAGACGTGTAGTGTTAAATAAAAGAGTTGTAGCCAGGAGTTTTTTAATGAGGAGGGAATCAAAATTCAGCTTTTTATATGTATGCAATACAAATATGTTGTTGTTTTTCATGTGTTTTTGTTGCGAATTCAATTTAATCAGATATTGTATAATGGTTGCATGATGTATTGATATAATTCTCATTATTAAGTTAAATTTGTGAATATTTTCAAAATGATGGGGAGGCAGGGTTTCCGTGGAATACTCCTGGCTGTAGCCATATGAATTATTTATCAAATTTTATTGTTTAAATCCATTTCTAATTTTTTTCGAAGAAAGAATTTGAATATGGCTTGCAATGATTTCGAATTATCAAATTAATTTATTACATAATTAACAAATTGTAAACATACAATGTGACTGTCATAAACTAAATAATAAATCCTCTAAAAATTTTTGCATACACAGAATTATTGAAAAATATTTTTGTAGTTGGATATTTTGTCAATTTATATAAGTCCATTATAAAAAAAATTGCTAATTTGTAGTTTTTTTTTTAAATACATACTTTGAACTTTGCTTATCTATGAATTAAACGTGTACATTTATAACAAGAAATTATTCTATTTTAGGATTCTGAAGGTACCTATTGTCAAGTGTTTGATAACAGACTCGAAGTTTATTTGAAAAAAGCTAAGGAGGCTTGGTGGCCTCGATTAACAGTTCAGGCACAAAAACCTATTTGGCTAAAGGTTATCTTTTGAATTTAAATAAACTGAAATAATCAAAAACAAAACATAAATAACGCATACATTTCAGGTTGATTTCGATCGTTGGAAGTGTGAAGGTGACGGAATCGAAGACAGCGAAGAAGAACGCAGAGACGTCATGAACGATTATCCAGGAATGTACGACAAACTGCAAAAGGAAGAAATGGGTTACCGAAAAGGTATTCTTCCATTCATCACCAATTTATATAACCCGATTTTGAAATCGTAATTTTCCTCTTATTTTTCAGAAGACATTAAAAAAGTGTACTTAGTATGCTACAACATGTTCCAATTTATCGGATTTTTGTACGTTTTGTGCGTAATGTCAGTAAGATACTCCAAATACGAAGTTGATTCCATGACGAGTACATACGAACATGTCGGAAGTGCAATGAAATTTTTGCAGCTGATGCAATTCTTAGAAGTAATGCACCCCATGTTCGGCTATACTAAAGGCGGTGTGATGCAACCTTTTCTTCAAGTCACGGGCAGAGCCATCGTGTTATTTGCCATGATCGAAGCCGAACCTAGGATGCAAACGAAACCTGTAGTTTTCTACCTTTTCATTATCTGGAGCAGCATCGAAATCGTCAGGTATTATATTTTTATTCTGATCCATTTTTTCCCTAACTTTTTTATATGAATATTGAATCGTTTGTTACAGATATCCGTATTATATTACACAGTTATATAAGCGTGATATATATTTGCTGACTTGGCTCCGTTATTCGTTGTGGATTCCGTTATATCCACTCGGAATCATATGCGAAGGTATAATAATACTCAGAAACATTCCGTATTTTGAAGAGACACAAAGGTTCACGATATCTTTGCCGAATAGCTGGAATTTCGCTTTTCATATGCCTTCCGTTATGAGGCTGTATTTACTGCTGCTGTTTTTGCCTGGTCCTTACGCAATGATGATGCACATGTACAGAACGAGGGTAGCTAAATTTGCTTCGTACAAAAAAGTTGTCATCAGAAAATCAAAATAATTATTTTTATTTTTTTTGTTGTTATTGTTTTTTTATTACTTTTATATTTTTGAAAGTAAAAATAAGATTATTTGTATAATACAAAAAATGTGCAAAAGAATAAGGTGTTCAAATTGTTGTTTTTTTTTTTAAATCATTTTAAGTATAATATATGAATTTATTTGCTGTTTATTTTTTTAATAAAATGTTTGCCATATATTGCTTTTCTTTTTCAGTTAATATCATATTGATATTCACTCTTTTTTTGTAATGATTTATTTTTGTGGAAAATTTCAAAATTTTCATTGGAAAACCTCAGAAATTAGATAAAAAAATAATTTTGATTGTGTAAATTATTAGAATAGCATAGTTCATTGTGTATGTATGTATGTATTGGAATATTATAAAAAAAACTAATTTTCTTTAATATTTGATCTCGAAAAAAAACAATTATAAAATTTTTTTCGTTTTCTGAACTGAATTGCAATAAAAATTGAAAATGTGACTTATTTATATATGTTGATTTATTGAATGAAATTTTTTTATACACACATCTCTTTTATTTCACTAGGTATTCCAAAAACAAATTTACATTATGATATTATAATATTATTGAACATTTTTCATGTGAGATTTATGTCCAGTGAACAAACTCGCCCATGTATTGAGTATCCTTAGGATCGACATGTGCGTAAAATTCATCGAACAACGGGTCCCACCATTGATCGGGTTTGAAAGTTTTGAATATTGGCTCTCCGTACCATGTGCCGACCTAAAATAACATTTTTTTAATACCAAAACGACACGTTAAATAAGATAATGTTGCATCTATTACCTTCCATCCGGGAACGTCGGCCATGAGTTTGGCTTCGGCTTCACGATTACGGTACATTGTCTTCAAATGTTCTCTATCTCTTTCCGCTAACAATAATGGATACATAGCCAGAGTTGAAGATCTCATTTCTATGCGCTCTCTCTCTATTTTTGCACGAGTGCTACGATAAACCATATAAGAGCTTACAGAAATTCCGATATACGCGGCAAACAATTGCCATCCTGCAACAAAACTGCACATTTTACGTTCGTTGAAATATATTCATATATTGACAACGAGGTTATATGTTTTGAAATAATTGACTGTTTCATAAATGTATTATTGAGATAGACATATAAAAAAATGTGCATTGCATATTAGTATTTTCAAAATATTTGGTTAGTATTAAAGTAATTTTTCCGATCAATATAAATCACATTATAGTATTACTAGTTGATCTAATTTTAGCTAGTTACATTAAGTTCGAGAACTGGTATTGTGAGCATTAATTAAAAATTGAAGCATGTGTATAGTATTAATTAGCAAATTTATATGTTTGCAAAATTGAAGGTTTTGCCTGTAACATAATTGTTATAATCCTAACAAAGCATGCTTTCATTAAAATAATATGATAAACCCCCAATAATGCAAAAAATTGTCGCCTTTCTGTGTTATCAAAAATAAAAACAATGAAAACTAACTAATTGCATATGGACCATTTAATATAAATGATTAGTATTAATGCTTAAATACTGATCACGAGTGAATTAAAATACAAACTGAAAAAATTGGAGCCATATAATATTCCAGAATATGTTAAAATCTATGGCTTTATGATAACCACTTATAAAAATATTAACATATAGTGAATTAATTGAACTTTCACGATTTATGTCACTTTTCAACTAAAAAAGCTTATATGAACTACCTTACATAGTCGACCAGTGACATTTTGTTTCAAACAGATAATTCAACAATCCGAAAAATATTTATTAAATTTTTCTTGAACATATCACATATACTTTCAAGATTAATGAAAAAACAAAAACAAATAAGCGAACAAACATCAATGATTGTTTATTTTACATGATTGCATGTATTACATAATTAAAGAACACGAGTTTACAGGTTGTTACCGAGGACCGACACGAAGACCTACCTTTGAAATAAGCCCTAGCTGGCTGTCTGACGGCTGGGATCGGTTTGTAACCACCCGGGGGCGGTAAATCCTGCCGCCGAATCAGCTCAGACATTTTTTACCGTTTTGTTCTGTAAAGGCAACTGTCAGACGAGCTGTCAGTTCGATTCGAATTGCCAACCGCGAAATTGTAAAACTGAAATAGCTGTGACCAATATAATCATGAAATTTGTTTTATCACAAAATATTGATTTATTTTTAATATAAAAATTCAATTGAATTTATAAACGATTTGTTTATATGAAATATTTACTTATTTAATATAAATATGGTAAAAGTAATGTACCGCCCATGAACGTACCAACCTCCCAAGTGGTGAAACGCATATGTATACAAATCCAGTTATAAGTTTTAAGTTGGTACCCTGCATTCACGCACACATATGCATCCAACTTTTAACCTTTAAACTTCAGTTGGTTATTTCTATACGAAATAGGTAGAAACGAACTGAACCTAACCCAACCTGACATAATCCAAAACATCGATCAAAACGAATGAAATTGGGTTTTGTGTTGATGGATTGATTGTGTTTTTGAATACTCTAATGATACTGCTTTGATACCTGAACAAAATGTTTCGTACGACCAACTGTCAAACTGCGAATGAGCATAGGTGCATGTACGTGGATAAACGTAATGTCAGGCGCCAACTTAAAAACTAGGCACGCTAATCTCTGTATGTGTAGGTGCATGTACGTGCATAAACGTGTTTCACCGCTTGGGCGGTTGGTACGTTCAAGGTGGGTACATTACTTTTACCTATAAATATATACATATTTGCGTTATTTTAATATGTTAATTGGACGTTTGCCCAAACGACATTAGAACACACCAACAGTGAAACACATGGTACGTTTCAAGACAATTGAAGCACTATATGATGGTTAAATGATCCAATTAATGCTTTATTCTAATCATACTATTTCGGAATTTCATCGTGGATTATATTTTACTGTCCAGTGTCCTTTGGGTAAATGTCTATGAACCTTTATATTATTTATGATTCGACTTCAATATTGTATCTACTCAATATAAAACCTTTGGGAATTTAAACTTTTTCTTATTTTGTTTATGATGGAAAATAAGCTCTTGAAGAATTCAAATATACTAAATGAATAACTCCCTTCTTTAATAGTTTTAATGTAATGATAACAATCATGCTTATGTATTGATCGTACCCCCTTATCACATAAATTTGAATATCAACAGGAATCAATGCGTTATGCTTTTTTTTAAATACAATAATCCGTTTCACAAATATCTCAAGTATTTTCGAATATTATAACAAAAATTCACTTTTGAGCTGTTTTTAAATATTTGTCTATCTTGACATTTACCTAATATTTTGGTTACGGTTGCTACGGTCATGTTATATCAGTTTCATTTTATATAAAGTGTTTTTCATGATGTCATTTGTGTGTCCGAGATATAATAAAACATTTATTGATTTAGATGAGAAGTACGAAAGATTAGTCTTTCCTAAGCCCATTCAAGGAAACTCAATCCCTTATGATGGTCTACAAAATTACAATCACACTGCTATATTCGAGGATAATGACCTCAAAGTGTATTATACAGAAATGAAAGATCAATATAGAATACAAAAATTACCATTCGATTATAACGAAGGTAATATTTCACAAATTTTTCATTTTATATGTGAAGCTTGTTGTTTTTAATTCAAATTATTTTAGGATTGAGAAAATGCACTCTAAAAAAGTATTATTCAAAATATTTATCCAAAGAAGCCATGTATGAACTAAATTTTCCTGAAAATGATGAGTTTTCATATGATACTGAATATAATTCAAATTTTTCCACCAATGTATATTATTATAATCAGGTTTAAGTTATCGATTTAACTTTTTATTTAAATGAATTATTCGCACAAAAGATAAAGTATACTTATAATGTATTTATTATTCTAATAGAAATCACCTAAATATCATAACAATGAAGGAATGGGTAAAATGATGACATATTATACATTTAATAATAACTACAACAAAGTAAGTTTTGTTTCAAAATCTTAAATTAAGTAGATACCTTTTTTTATAAAAAAATTTATTTGATTTCAGAAAAACCTGTTATCACCGTTTAATAAATATTGCTATTTTTCAAAACCACTGTCAGAAAGAATGGGAAACACATTTTAAATAACAAAAAAATTATCCACCGTTAACTATTTTCATAATTATTTAGATAATATAAATTTAACAAAATAATATCAATGAATTGATATCAATCGATACACAATGTCCTGAAAGTTCCTTGCGTTCCAGATAATTCACTCATATCAGATTCTTTTGTTCGCTTTGCCTCGTTGGATTTCTGTGTTTCTTCATTGATGAACCAATTTTTTATTTCCGGCGAACTCATCGCTTTCCTCCAATCATCTTTTAAGGACAAAACAAAAACAATTTATTTATTTCTAAGTCATAATTGTAGTATAACACTAAGTATATAACAAAACATATAAGTTTAAAAAAATCACCAATTATTTCCTTTCGCGACAATTGCTTTCCTCCAACGTCACTTGGAAGCAAATCAATCGAAACATGTTTATGGAATTCTTCTAAATTTTTATGAATATGTAATCTATCAGCAATTTTTTTCTTTAATGTCGACTTAAAGAAGATAATCACATTATACAAAAATGTCGGACAGTTCAGAATGTGGATACCTTTTATTCTTGCTGAATAGCATTTCTGTGAAAAGGGTTATGAATAGTCATAAACATTTATATAAATCATATTATATAGTTTGAATAAAACACCTGTAAAATAAAAGCTTGGCGTTTCATATACGGTATCCATTTACTTGCATGAGCCATAGTCATATTGTTGCAGTCGAAGATATATTCATCAGTCACAGTGGTTTCGAAGCGCATTCTAAGATCTCCTATCATGAATCCAATTTTTATCCATGCCATTGGATCAAATTGTTCTGGATCATCATTGAAAATACTTAAAAGAATAAAAAAATGTAAAATTGTTGATATCCATATGGAATTTTATAATAATTTTCTATAAACATAGATGGCACTAATAAATTTTTCAATTTTTTTCCGAATAATACACAAAAATCCTTACCACATGAAAATAATCCGACCATTTTCAGGAGTTTTCTTTGGCATAATACACCAACCACCAACATCCATCGATTTCGACAATTCAGATGACGTAATATCCCTTTTAGTGAAAAACTCCGGAATGGTCGCCCTCGCCGTATACATATTGTCGATTTTAGATTTCGCCTTTTCCACATTAAAACCATTACATAGCAAATGCCTCTTCAGTACCGAATCCTCTTAAAAACCCACACTTTTATAAAGTTTTCGCTAATATATATATTGTAAAAATCTTTTACCTATTTTTATTTCGCACAAATGCGCTTGGGTTTTCATCCATCCTCTGAGTCTTTCTAAATTGTCTTCTAACATTTTTTCAGTAGCATTGAATTCTTTTAAAACCAATGCATAGTCTTTTTCGTCAGTATTCAAAAGTTTCATCTGATGATCGTGCATTGTGTTCTAAAAAATTACGAAATTTATGTTTTTGGATGGTCAAAGCTACTTTGTTAAGTGTTTTCGCAATTTTAAACATTTTAAAATATTTACATAAGAATGGCAATGTATCATATTTTTTTATTATTTAGCGTCTACCTTTACGACACATTAAACAATATATTTGTATAGAAAAAAAACCTGAAGTGTATTTGCTCAACAACGTGGTAGTGTTTGGGTAAAGCTTGAATAAATATCCTATCGTTTAACTTCTTTGTGTAAACATTCGAAATAATATTTGCGTTTTAAATTAATGGAAGATTTCGCATTTCTTATTGCCCGATGATGAAATCGATGAATTGAATGGCATTGGCAGCTACGATAAAATAATTGTTTATGGCTTGTGTCCATTAGATAGAAAATCTAATTGATCATTGTAGAGGTTGCGTAAATTTTCGAAATAAACTTATGCAACGAAAATGGCTTGAAGCTACGAAAACACCTCTCTCGTAACGAAATCGTTTAAAAAAACTTTGAAAGAATGCGTTTTTTGTATTTGGAAAAGGTAACGGTCGATTTTTTTTATATTTCAATAAAAATTTTAATATGATGACTATTTTTTTTAAATTGCTTAAAAATTCTATATACAAAAACAGTAAGTTGAAGGTATTAATTCTAATTTATAATATTGTTGTTAAAATTAAACTTAGGCCAGTTTCGAAAAAATCACTCATGTGTACTTTCATACATTTTTATTACGAAAGAATTCCATTCATTTGCATATCTTATTCAAGAAGTGATTAAATATATTATATAAAAAAAATTACAAAACAAAAATTATAAATAATTCAATACTAATTGTCATTTATGTTCACAAAAGATCAACATTAAAAGGCTCGAATAAAAATAATCAAATCATATAACCGTTTTTTTTTTATGGAGAGAGTTGGTTACTCAGGGGGATTCTTAATATTAAAAGAATCGGTGGGGTCTCGAGTCTGAACAGCAGTTTATTGAAAGGAAATATACAAACAGATATTAATGGCTATTCAGTGGTTAAGTTCGATGGTGACGGCTGCCACTCGTTCTGGTGATCCGATCCAGGGATCTTCGGGTGAGGTGAGCCAGGGTAGACTCGCAGGGTATCCTTGCGGGGC
>JAOXNN020000010.1:526706-537590 GCA_028571205.2 Hydropsyche betteni
AATATTCAAATCGGGTACATATTTCGGGTTCACACAATTGGGTTTTCACATTTTATCGTTTTCCGTTTCTTAACAAATCCACAGCCAATGTTACTAACATCGGGCCTATATACTGTATAAAATAAGTGTGCATATTTTGATCATTGAAAAAATATTTTTACCTTAAAAAAAGTGTATAAGAATGAATAGAAATAAAGGATCGGCAACGCTGCAAACGCAAACAGCACAAAATACCCACCGCATGACTATTATTCACAACTTTCATGATATAATCAAATCGGACCAAATTGTTAAAATGTGATTAATATTAAAATTTTAACAAAAGGAAGTATTGACACTTGACAATTGTATGGTATTGTTTGTGGAGGAAGACTTTACTTGCCACCTTTCGATCATTTCAATGCAAGAACTATTTTATCTATTGCTCATTTCATATTTTTAATGCTCACTTTATAATGCACAAAAATTTTATTTCAATACATACTACAAATAAAATGACTCTTAAATTCACCGGAAATAATGTACACTGCATATTATTCTAATGCACAAGTAATTCGTTTTAAGGTATTATCTATATTTTTTCAATGCACAGTTAAATCGCACCCTTTTTATAATGTCAATGCATAGATAATCGATGGTTCGCGATAGCCAAATTTATGTGACGTCGGACAAATGGAGCGACTCGACTGCGTAGGTGAACCAATGTCAATGGAGACGACGAAACAATAGAGATTCTTCAAAAACGAATAAATTATCGACGTAATTAATTACATGGCTGGCCGACACCTAAATACGTAAGCGTGCCCGCGGCCAACGATGTCCGCTTCGTCCTTTTCTAAAAACGAGATCGTGATCGCGACCAGTATACATTTATAAGATACTTTAACAGTGGTGTACTTGAAGTTTTGAAAAGGTTAAACTGTTCGGAAAAGTGTTTGGTATTTATTATTGTTTTTAAAGTATGATAATAGTTTTATATAGACAGAAGTTTCAGAAATATTATTGATTCCTGCGATGATTATTTTTCAGTTGTTTTAAAATATTAATATTTTAGGAACAGGTGTGTTTTTATTTGATAAAAATAGATTGAATGTAGAAAAACTTGTTAAATAAAAAAAAACTTTCAATAACTCATAGTTCAAGATATTCAAAAGAAAAAGCTCGTTTTGGAGACAAAAAAATGAAACTGGTATGCACATTACGAAATCTGTCATTGAATATCTTATTAACTGATTGAAATGTTAATAAACTCAAATCGTAAATTTTCTACATAATTCCTGAATTGGGATTCAGTGGTGAACCGTTTTTGTTGAAAAATTGACGATAAAAAGTGATCTTTTAATAAATTGTGACACTTCATACATTGACTTGTATAAAGTTGAAAACTAAGGAGGAACTAAAATCAATTCTTGGCGAAAAAAAAAAAAAAAACACTAGAAAAATATTTTTGTAATTTGAGAGTGTTTTGATATTGGATTAATAGATATTACAGCTTATCTATCCGCACCATTTCCGAAAGATCATCACCTTTTGAAACCTTAATTTTTACATTCTTCTGAGAAACGGTCAACTATTTACTACACGATCCGCAACTGGTGCATTACCGTAATTTTTTTACGAGTCAAAAGAAGAGCTCGACAGTAAATATTGCTATGCACCAAAATCATAAAATCGATATTCTTTTATTTATTACAAAAATTAGTACTTTTACTACAAAAATTAATAAAAAAATCCACATTCTCTCAAAAGACGACAGTACTATGTAGGATTAACTCCTACTTTTATTTGCATCTAAATGCATTTAAACTCTTTTTCTGAATATCTCCAAAAGTGGCAAATGTCGTTTAGCACTATTTACCGCCGAGCCCCTCAAAACCAACAAACCGAAATCCAAAGACACAAATCCCAAACACACGTGAATATTCCAAGCCACAAAACACCCCCTGAAAATCAAACCCGCCTCTGTCCCACAACATGGACGCACCCGAACAAGAACTACGTCCTTTGTGCGGCCGACGAAACGTCGCTCACACGCGACGAACTTTTATCCGCCGTCCACTTTCGGTCGGTTTATTTTTATCGGTCGCGAAAGGGTTTAAGGACCCCACCCTGGACTGGAACTCCTGCAACCCCACACCCACACCATGTCCGGCTCGAGCATCACTCTCGTCGACCAATGTAGTCAGGGGGTGTCGTCCGAATAACGAGTGGTGCCCGACATCGATCCACCCCCCCCTGCACCCTCCGGCTCGTCCCCTGACCTATACTTTCGACTTTCAGCACCCCCATGTCGGTCTGAAGAATCTAGACAGGCGTCCGTCCGCTCGTCTGAAGAACGGTTCGGATGCATACGGTTCAATTTTCAGGGATGCTCTTCTGTTTGGGCGTGTATTTTCGGCGTTGGTGCGTCGGATTTGAGATGAAGAATTTTTGGAGTGTTTTGTGGCCTTGGTGTGGTCGAAGATGTATTTATGTTGTGTGCGAAATATGATATTGATGTTCAAGGTTGTTAATAGCGTGAACTATATCGTGAACTTTGATAGAATCAAGGTTAGTTTTGTATAAAATTATGATTTGGTAGTTTTGAATAAATTATTTATTTTACTTTTATGAGTTGAGCGATATTTGATACGATAAATATCTATTTATCCATCTGGATATGATCATATAATATAATATTAGTCTAACAATCGAATTTCTTCAGTTTATCCTATCGATAACCGATGTTAAGCAACATACGGCGTTCACCATAAATATATAATAATATATGTGACATCGTCAATTTTATAAAATTTTACGCAAGGAATGGGTTTTTAGTATTCAAATTCCATGTTCTTTATTATGTAGAGGGCATATGTGATAAAAAATGTTCAAAGACTTCGTTTTGGTTCAGATGTTACATATTCCATTAATGATAATTAAGAATATTCATGGTAATAAATTAATATAAATGCAATTAATCCGAAAATAGATCATCATTAACATTAGAATACAGCACCCTCACTATTTAGAAATTATTCAGTATGGAATGAGTTTTTGATTTTTAAATTTTATTTTCTTTATCATAAAAGATTAGACGCAACAAAAATTATCTTGTCTTGGATTGGATATTAAATATCTAAAAAAGATGATGGCAATAATTCATGTTAATAAATCCATAAAAATGCAATTAATTCAACACATGTCCCAAAAATAGTTCACCGTCAACCTTAAAATACATCGTCCTCATTTTACCCGAAATTAAACACTTACTCATCTAAATACACCCGATCATTTTTACAGTTTTTTCAAACGGTTCCGAAATAACACGATTCAAGAAAGAAGAACCGATTATTATTTCAGACGGTTTTTTCACTATAACACGATACATAAAAAAGTATTATTACCTATGCCGCAATGGTAAGATTCGATGTAGGCCAGTATACTAATATAATTATATAAATGTAATTACGGTTATAAAATAAAAAAACGATGTTTTTTATAGCGATTTTTTTTCATATTACACATTTGAGAGGCTCGGGAGTAAATAGTGCTAAGCGACATTTGTCACTTTTGGCGATATTAAGAAAAATAGTTTACATGGATTTAAATGCAACCCGAGTAACCCGATATAGTATTGTCATCTTTTGAGAGAATGTGGAATTATTTATTAATTTTTGTATTGAAAGTATTAATTTTTGTAGTAAATAAAAGAAATTCAATTTTATAATTTTTGCGCTTAACACTATTTAGGCCAGGCGCCCACAGGCGATTAGTCGCGATTGAACCATATGGGCGCATTTCAACCCAAAACAATGTGTTCCTTTATAAATCGCGCCGCGACTAATCGCCTGTGGGCGCCTAGCCTTACTGTCGAGCCCCTAATTTTATAAAGTTAGAAATCCTATCCAAGAATCTATCTCCAATTTATATATGGTCACCATAAATTTTTAAACGGCAGTCTCTGTAACGTATTCTTCGCCCAAAAAAACAGCACCGGGCGTACATCATCTACAAAACACACCACTCGCACACAACCGAAAACGAACCAGCCACACTTCAAAAACGACTTTCAATCAAACCCAAAAAAAGCCCAACCGTCCCGCCCGACCGAAAAAAACGACACCACACATCAACCTTCCATCCTTCCCGTCAAACTGAATCCCTCCCACCACGCCAACACCAGACCGATCCGCCGCACGCCAACCAGGTACGAGTCGACATTGGTCGACGACCGCGATGGGCCGGCATCAGCACTCAATCATCTGTCAAACGGCGGCCGCTCGGATGCCGGGTCATCGCTCATCAAAAAAATCATCGAGAAAAAAGCCTACGCATGTATAATGTACGAGGTACACGTCATGTTTATGATGGCTGCCACGATCGACTCCATCTTGTTGGATCGGGTTTCGGAGCGTTGTTTGCGAGGCGGCGGTGCTTCAATGATTTTGCAATTAACTCGCTCATTATGTGTGTGTGTGTGTGTGTGTGTGGTTTGATGTATGTGGAATGGTTTTCGATTTGTTTGAGTCTAATGTGCATTTTTTTAATTGATGGTGTAGATTGACTTGGTTTTGGGTTGTTGTTTTTTTTTTGTTCGTTTGGACGGTTTATGTATTGCTTTTGTTTATCAGATGTGTATTGATTTTTAAGAGTTTCGAATATATGGAAATTGAAGAGATTGTATTATAATCTTGTCATAGAATTAATTGAAATGACTTTGGAATAATTAATATTAATATAATTTTGAAAACATTCTATTACATTTTTTATTGTTCATCGATTTACATATATACAAATAGAAAATCTTGTTTCGTGATTTCCTTTTGTTAATTTTTCTTATACATTTTTACATATATAATAAAGAATGTATCATGTGAATCAATGTATATATAATCGATATAAAATACAAAATTAGAGTCAAATGAACGGAATTTAACTTTGCGTTCACAAAATAACCATGAAAATAAAAGTATTAAAAATTAATGCTTAGTACATAGAGCATAAATATGTATTAGTTCTCTCTTATACACATGGCCTGAAATCGTCCAGGAATATATTATGGAGAAAAATCGTTTATACGTATGGACTAGGCCGTGTGTATAAATGACTCATTCGTATACATGTCACAGTTCAAGAGTAAACTTTCATTTGTTTACACCTATACTGGTTTGGGTACACCCAAACTATCGATTTTGGTTTGAATGTCAAATTTTACCTACATCTAATTGAGCCTAAACTAAAAACAGACGTCATAAGCATCATGCTTGGGTTAGATTAGGTTGGGTTGGGTTGGCGTTTTAGTTTGAGTTGTAAAAATAAACTCTGGAAGTTCAAACTGACACGACGAGCAAACACTACGCGTATTTCTCGATAATTAGTTGAGATACCAATTTCCACCTTATTGATATTTAGTATAAGAGCGTTATCTGAGTGCAAACAACTAAAATTGTCATACCACCGAAATAATTGAACTATAGCATTTAGAAGGTGAATAAACAGACTAGTTCGTTCGTTCACAAACAAAGTTGACACTAAAACTGTAACATACACATGGATCGAATATACGTCTGGACTACAACATATACATAGACAGAATATACACTTAAACGTCGACAAATACAAATCATAGAATCTCGAACATGCAGTTAATCGACGGAATGATTATTAAGACACGACCTCGACCACAAAGATACAACAGAACAAATCGAAAGATCAGAACACCCACACAAAAACCACCATCGAATCAAAGCATTCAAAACATTCAACAGGACAAACCTATACAAGCAAACCAGTCGCATCCCATCAGATTACTATGCACAATCAAATCATCACTAAAAACCAATCAACACCCGATACAATGTAGTCAAGTGTGGAACGGTCGAGAGATGACGTGCGAGCCCCAGGCCGAGCACATGCACCGGTGGGCGTGCATGAGGCTTCGTCCTGGCGGCCATTGTTCGCGGCCACCAGCAGGAGGAGGACACTTAATCATCGTCGGGACGGTAAATAATTATATGCACCGCGGATCCTATCGCCGGGCCCTTTCTGTGCCCCGGCTTTGACGTAATAATAAAGCATCGAATCGAAAAAGGGCATCGAGCACGCCCCGGGATCCTGCTGGCCACCATTCCGATGCACCCTCGAGTGTGTGCAGAAGCAGTCGTTTTGTGGTTAGGATTGGGTTGTTGGACTGTTTTCGTTGATTAAATTGTGTTTTGATGGTGCTTAATTTTTTCGAGGGTCCGATTGGGTTTTAGGGATTGAAGTTGGGTTGTTGAATGTGTTGGTTGTTGACGTTTGCTTGATTGGGTTGTTGATATGATGTGTTGTTATTTTTGAATATTTTATTATATTATTTGTTGTGTGTGATTTAAAAAATTGCAAATGGAAGATGGAAGGGCTTCGTAAGTGAAATAGCCAAGGTCCTCTCTTCAACTACATACGGACTTGAATATTGATATCCATATCGATAATTTGTGACCAGGGAGGTTTATGGACTCCTGCTCTTCACTTAATTTCAAAAATAATTTCAAATTATGTCGAGATATATGACATGATCGTGACATATCTGAATAAATTCTTTTGAACGCCTAGAATTTCATACATATTATACTGTAAATGAAAAAGAAAAGCATTTTTATATTACTTGTATGAACCCCTACCGCCTAAAAATTATATTTTGAACCCTCATCCTCCTATAAAAAAAATCTTCTCTACAATCGTGATTTGTGACAAAGTAATATTTTTTTACATTCAAACTCATCAAAACTCGTTTTCTTCCATCCTTAAAAATACCTCAACTTCTGAAAGCTCTTATTTTACAATTTTATATGTCACATGTATTAATGATGATGAATCGAAAACAAAATTAGCTTCACATCAAACCTCCACATACTAAAACCGTCCCAGAACATTGACCTATACAAAAATACGTCTTACAATATACCGAAATCCAATTACGACAATATTATAAATGTCAATCCACTCCCATAATAAAAAAAACAATATAGACACGATCGATTTAACCGATGAGACGTTCGCGCGACGCATTGAGATAACCGAAGCCTCATCAGCGTCATACACGTCGACACGCGACGAACAGAAATTGATCGTCTCGCACACAACACATTTATTTAATACATATTACGCTTATTTTTTGCCGAAGAACTTATCCATCACGTTCGCCCTCGTCAGCACCCTCAGGTGTGATCGGCGACGAAATAATGAGCGTCTAATCTCGGGATGTAGAGACAGACCGAGCCGGGTAGGGTTACGTGGGAGATGGGGTGGTTTCGGGGGTTTCGGGGGGGAGGTTGTAACGCGTCCCATCACCTCGACTAAGTGGCTAATGGACGATGATTGAGCGATCACCTGAACGAGGGGCGAAGTCACAACTTGGCCGAGTCGTCGTCTTCGCAGCTTATCCATCACCCGATGGTGATGTTTCGGACGGTTCGTATCTGTTTCGGGTGTTGGCTTCGACGAAAGGATTAGTGATTGATATAATTGCGGTTCGATTGTGGCCGGTGTAAAAAGCGGTTGATGATTGATGCGACAGAATGGGGAGAGATATGTCCGATTGATTATCGTCGGCGGAGTCAGAATGTGACTAATTTCTACTACAATAATAATTATATTATTTTAGTAAACGATCATGAAAATGGTTAGTTGCGAATAACGAATGGTTACTTAAAAAAATATTTACCAGCTGTCGATAAGCAGTTTTGGTTTCAACGTTGTGACGTATGATAACATTAAATATTTATGATTTATCAAAATAAAATTGTTGATTTCTATGAATCGGACTGTTTAGTTTGAAATTAAACTAATTTGCATAACTCACTGTTTAATTTAGTAGATGATCGTATATTTACATACTGATCGTTTTTAATATATTATATTATGTCAATGCATAAATTTCATCGTATTTTTTTAATGGTTGAATATTTTTGTTCTTTTTCCGAACTAATGAACAATATTTGTATTCGAACTATTCTATTATGTGAAGGATACTTCCTTTTCAGTATCTCTAAAGTTTTATCCTAGAAAGTAAAAAAATAAATAGCCCGTAAATTTTTTTGAAATGTCTTATAATAAAGGGTATTTATGGCATTTTTCACTTTACAAATTTGGTAAAAATAATAACGCGACCAAAACAACCAAAAATAATTGTAACATGTACAGTAAAATTGGAGTTACTGTTAGAATAACTAATACAGTAGTAGTTTTCAAAATTCAGGATCTAAGGAATTTTTATTAACTGCTAAGCATGACGATGATATGTTACTGGTCGCAATTAATGTTGATCCATGTTAAAATATCAGAGAGATCATATTGAAGATAAGAATTAACCCATAAAAAAGTATTTTATATGTATTGCATCGATTTGGTTTCAAAATACAATGAAACATTTGCATTGACCTCATAGTAATATGGATTATTTATTGATAAAATAAATATAAAAGTATATTTTATGTACCTAAGAAATTAAATAAAAATAAATAATATATTAGCCGTAAACAAATATGCGAGCTATGCATCGGATGAAGTTTCAAGGGTCACTACGACTCGATGAAATATTCAAAACGATTCATATAATTCGAAGCAACAAAACCCCCGAAAAAAAAATCACATTTATAAATCAGCGATTTGATCGCGCAAATAAACTTCAATTAATTACGCAATCAACCCGAAAAACCTCAAATCGCGCAATGATCGATCGCAACCTTTAACACCGAAACCGAAAAACCAACGAACAAAACGCGACGAAGGTATAAAACAGCAGACACACAACTAATTAAAGGCGCACTACGAATTCGTCTCGGGGGTATGATTGATTCATTACGTCTCACGGACCTCGAAAGCCTTCGGAGCCCCGCGGGGCCCTCCGGTCAGCTCTAATCCCTCATTCCGACCGGCCATTGTGCACCTCTTGTGCATCTTTTGTGCGCGGGACGGCCGCTCGTGTGAATGCATGCCGATGGTGGTGTGCCGCGGTGGTGTGCCGCGGCACAATGGCGGGGCAGGTGTGATAAATGCGGCGGTACAAAGGCTCGATGACGACGGTGCATCGATGCAAAGGAGGATTCGTGGAGTCGTGTTGGACTTGTTGCCGAGAGTGTCCAATGGAGGACCGGAGGTCGTGATTGATGCGGCGTGTTGTTTTTTTGGCCGTGGTGGAGTTTTGGAGGTCGCGTTGTGTTGTGTGTGAATGAAGTCATTATTTTTTATGGTGTTTGGTAGGCGATTGATTAGTATTGATTATTGATGTTTTTATTGCAGTTTTTTTACGGGGAGTAATTTATGAATATTGTTTTTCGAAGGTTGAGTTAAAAATTTTTTATGATGGGGAATATTTTTTTGATGATTGCGGGTCTTCGTCGAGTGTGCGTAATGTAATGTCTATCGGAAGATGAAATTTAATTTGAATTTAATCGGACTAATGTGAACGATTCCTAATACTAAGCAAACATACAATATGAAGATGCCAAATCGGGATCATCAATTCGATCGGTATTCCCAATACTTTCGACCAACCAAGCAATATAGTTCAAACAACGCCACTAACAAGACCGTTTCGCCACTTGTATCGGTTATGTTCAATCTTTTCTCGACTGACTTATTTCAGTATTTTTACGACACTAGTCGGACTAATGTGGACGTTCCCTAATATGAACCAAACACACAACCTGAAGATCCCAAATCGGAATCATCGATTCGATCAGGATTCCCAATACGTTCGACGCTTCATTCAACAATCCGCAACATCAAGCAATATTGATCAAATGACGCCACTTAAAAGACCGTTTTGCCACTTGAGTCGGTTGTGTTCAATCTCTTGCCAATTGACTTATTTAAGAATTTTCGCAATATTAGTCGGACTAATGTTGGACTAAGCCAACACAACCTGAAGATCCCAAATCGGGATCATCAATTCGATCAGGATTCCCAATACGTTCGACGCTCCATTCAACAATCTGCAACATCAAGCAATATTGATCAAACGACACCACTTAAAAGACCGTTTTGCCACTCGAATCGATTGTCTTCAATCTCTTTCCGATTGACACTAATCGGACTAATGTGGACGTTCCCTAATATGAACCAAACACACAACCTGAAGATCCCAAATCGGGATCATCAAATCAATCGAGATTCCCTAAACGCTTCATCGACAATCCACAATACAAACATCAAATCAAATAACCCTAAACCTCAGCCTTCACCGAAATTCCGAACGCGTCCCCGATCGGGAACACCGAAAAGATAGCGCGACGCGGGCGCGATTTTTCCCCACGGCCATAACTCATGCGCGTAATCTGGCCGTATTAGCCGGTGTACGGAGTCCTCGGGCACACGTGCCACATTCCGACACATCTCCGTTACCACACGGCCAAATTAAGATGCTAGATTGCGGCGAAGCCTCCGCAATGGCCGTCGGAGAGGGCGCATTGTGAATTCGGCGGGCGCGCACCGCGCGTTATCCGGCCGCGTCATCTGGCGCACGCGCGTCACGCGAACGCTTCCGAAAACGTCAAAATTTTGAGGAGAGGTGATAACTTTCGGGTATCTCGGTTGTCGGTGGGGATCCCGGGATCGTTGAGGTGTCGGGACCGTGGCGGGTTTCGGGCGGGCGTCGGAGGGAGTTCGGGTTTTTCGGGGAAACTCGAAGTCGGGGAATTCGGGGGCGAAAAGCCGAATTCGAATCGGAGTGTGAAACGCCCGATTTGAAATGTAAAATGTCCAATTTGAAGTGTAAAAACTGGATGGATCTAGGTAGGGGCGGTGGGACAGTTGCCCCCTCCTCCCCTCCCTGAGGATCATGGTCATCATCATCATCATTAGCAGCCTATAGTTATCCACTGCAGGACAAGGCCTTGCCAAACAAATGCGGCAGTCTAG
>JAOXNN020000010.1:571777-587996 GCA_028571205.2 Hydropsyche betteni
CACAATCGGGTTTTCACATTTTATCGTTTTCCGTTTCTTAACAAAACCACAGCCGATGTTATTAACATCGAGCCTATTTACTAGTTTGTATTTATAGTCTTAATATGCCAAAATATTAAAAAGCACTATCCAGTCAATAAAAAAATGCATTTTAACATTTGGATAACGTTTAATATAGAAAAATATTTTCTAATCTGACAGCCAGTTAAATGATTGACAATTTTTTTTTATTTATAAAGTACATACGACTCTCAAAGATGAAAAAAAAAATAAAAATCATCACTTTTCAAATTAACAAAACAACAAACAACCATTTATCGACTTCATTCACCTCACAAATCAACAGGAATCATTCCATACAAATCAAACCATCCATCAGACATCCCTCCAATAAAAAACAAAACAACCCGAATCCAACCCAACATCAACACCTTACACTATCGAAACCCGAATTGAAAGCCATTAAAAATTTTCACGTACTCGTACAACACACGAGGGCAAAACACGGTCAACGTCCCTCACGTGTGTGCGATCGAAGGAGCACGAACGAGTTTGACGAGAGTCGACCGCGACGAATAAATACGACATCGGGTTTAATAAGCGGCGAAGTCGACTCGTGCATAATTCATCGGCGATATTAATTAATATGCGGTCGTAAATCGCGAATTTTTCAGAAAAAAATCCGAAAAAGCCGAACGGAGACGGGCGAGAGGCCGCGTTCGGAAGCGTCACTGAACATCGGCGCGTAAATCAAACCCAATCATCGTTTCTTTATTAGATTTTTTTTTTTATTTTATTTTCGGATCGGTTCGTTTATGTTAATGTGTTTCGGATTTGAAATTTTGTTTTTTAGATTTTGCGAAACTGTAGAAGATGTCGGTGAATTTTGGTGGCTTCTTGAAATGGTAATGAAATGATCAAATCTATATTTGATATTTTTAACTAGTTCATGGATTGCATGTATTTTTGAATAATTGTTTTTTTTTGGATTGGTTGGTAGTATGTTAATGTGTTTTGGATTTAAAAAAACATTTTTAGATTTTGTAAATCTGTGGAAGATATTGGATAAAGTTTGAACACTTCTTGAAATGTTAATAAAATTATCAACTCTACTTATATAATTTTACATTTATTTTCTAGTTTATGGATTGAATCTGTTTTTGATTCATTTATCATTAGATTCTTTAGGATTGGTTGGTATTTGGTATATTAATGTGTTTTGGATTTGAAAAAAAAAATAAATTTTGTAAATATGTAGAATATAACGATAAGCTTTAATAAAATAATCAACTCTATATTTTTTTTATATTTAGTTTATGGATTGAAACTATTTTTGAACTATAAATTAATTTATAGGTATGGATTTAGAGAATTACTTGATAAAACATTTTCTGAAATATAGATGGCACTAATAACAACTCATGTACGAATATTCTTTCTTTTTTCTTTGTCAATAGTTTGGAGTAAAATTAAACAAAAAAAACTCAATAATAATTATTTTCTAAATATCGTCAAATTATTAACTTGTTAATGATACAGGCATTCTTATTGGTATAAAATTGTTATTATTATAGCGACACAAAATTCTTAGTATGATGTTCATATTTTCGACATTGTTGCTTGATATTTTTTTTAAACATTTCAATGTATTGATTTGAATTCTAAGTAATTAAGTAACAATAATTACTATAAAAATGTTGAATTTTTTTAATCTATCGACAACCAACTTTCAAAAGATGTCTCTTAACTCAACACATATCATCGACCAACAACAACCAATCCAATAATCGATAAACAAAACATCCAATCAAAAATTACAAAACTGCACCGATTAATCAACAACTCCCATTTTATTTTTTTTCCAAATGACCACTCACATCCGTTATTGCGAAAAATAAACAAAACGGATTCGAAAATGACGATCTTCACACGAAACATAACCGATCTGTCCCTCGAGAGCGTCGTCGAGAGGGATGTTCCTCAATGAAGAGAGGTCTTTTTCGGTGATTATTTTAAATATTTAACCGAGCGTAATCGTGTTTGACGTCGACGTTAACGTTTTGAAATTAATAGATGGGAAAAAGTCGCATTTTACGCTTTGTAATTATGTACATGATCCGGGTACGACATACGCCCACGTCGGATATGAATAAAATTTTAAAATAATATGCAAGTGCTTCAATAAAAATTGACGATCTTTCGCCCAAAATAAAATAAATAACAACTCGAGAATATCTCCAACAATAAAATCGAACGATCTAAATAAATTATCCTTATCGGGGCGAAAAAGTCATTTATTAACTTTTGAACGCGCGCCTCATCCCGATAACACGCACACACACCCAAAACAAAACGGCACATGCGTTCGAAAGTTCCGTATACGAAAAAGGCGGGAAAATACGAAAACGAGCGAAATCCCCGCCGAGATAAGGCGGCCGCTTACGGGAGCGCGCGGACCGTGTCAATAAATTATTTAGCGTTTTGTACGGCGGCTAATGTCAATTATTTCAAGCCCGATGGCAGCTGGAAGTGCGGCTATTAAGAGGCTCCGCCCCGGGGGCGGCGCCCCCTCTATAGACGCTCGGGCGGTGCTGCCAGCTGGCGGCGAATCGACAAAACAAACAGCTGTCACTTATTTGAGGTTATGATGCGAATTCGCTGTTTTTATCAAGTTTCAACAGTTTATATCGAATTATGTCCGTATATTCATTTTCAAATACGATCTTTGGATTGTTTTGTAACGAGTTGTCGGTTTGTTTCGGTCGATTGGCGGAATTCGCGGTCGTTGGGTACAGGCGTACGTTGAAATGTCACGCGAGTGACGCGTGCGCGAATTTCGGCTTGGTTTTCGCACGCGGAGGTGGTTTGGGTTGGATGTTGTGCGAGGTTTCGGTTTTTGGGGTCGTTTTGTACTCACTGTTGTCGTCGGCGGGGCGATTCGGCGGAATTTTGGCGGATTTCGGTGCGGACGTGCTGCACGTCACTTGACTAGAGCCGGCGACTTCTACCGACTGTAGTCGAGCGTTGGCGATTGTGGCCGAAGATGGGCGATTGCGAAAGTTTTGTTTATAAACTTTTGTTAGTGCATAATGCACTTTGGTTGCATTGATAGTGAATTGATTTTTTCTTGAATATTGATTGATTTTGAATATTATTGTTTTTGTAAGCGCATTACAAAAATAATATAAAAATATTTCGTACTATAAAATGTTACATTGAAAAAAAATATTTTTGGTTAATAAAATTATTGATTTCTAAAAAAAAATAAATTGAAAACAACATAGAGAAAAGAATAATTTGAATAATTCGAATTTGTTTGGATCACGTTCGGCCATAAATTTGGAAACTCAATGTGTAGTGTAATTCAACTGGGGGAGTTGTAGATGCATTCACACTGTCTTGGCATTTGTTTTTACTTTTATTATTTTCACAGTCAAATTTTCCAAGAAAATACTTCATGAATTCTAATCTATTAAAAAATATTATTGATAAGAGTGAGCTGTTATGATTATAGAATTTATTTCATTTGTAGATAGTCGTATGTTTTCAATATTTATATTTTTCCAGACATAGTTATAATTCAAAAATTATTTTTAAAATTAAATTGATGGTTTTTATTATAGTGGATGTTATAGAAAAAAGAAAAAATTTAAAGGATTATAATAATCTGAATTCTGTGAAATGAAGTAATAATGAAAAAATCACTCAGTACTTACATAACAAGTTTTTTTCAAAATTATCATGAATTCAAAAATATTGATAAGTATTTTTTTATATTGAAATGTGGGTGCTTTTTTTAAAAAATATTCAAATGAAAAAAAAGAAAATTCTCAAATAAAAAAAGTGAAAAAGGTTACATCAGATAATGTATTTCACACTTTTATATTCAAAATCAAAAAAGATAACTCATTAATTTTTATTTATAAAAACCATTCAAATATCTCTAATTGACACATTTTTTTTAAATTTATTGATTTGAAAAGATCTTATCAAGAAATCAGTGGCATTAGGTTTTTGAGAACTATTTTTTTTTTATTAAACCTAACCTAACGTAACCCCTAAGTGCCCCTATTAGGTTAGGTTAAGCTAGGTTAGGATGGGTTAGGTTGGGTTAGATTAGGTTTTTTTTACTATTTTATTGAAACACGCGGTAACGCACATTTTTCTTATTTTTAACCTGGTTAGTTTAGGTTAGGTTGGGTTGGGTTAGGAAAAAAAATTTCAGTTCACTCTCAAACCTTAGTAGTAGGTACCAAAAAAATAAATATAATAAACAATACCAATGTATTGTTATCATCGTTGTACACCAATGCACCTTGATGATTTCAATATAATAAAAAAAATTGTTTTATTAAAAAAAAAAAAATAAAAAAACCAATTTAAAATAAACAATTAATTTCTTAAATATTTTTAAAACATACAAAAAAATCAACGAATATATTTGCAAAAAATCAAATAAAATTTTGAACAACATAAAAAATATCATTACAAACAAATCAAAACAAACATACACAAAAAACAAATCATACATTAAAAAAACGCACACACACACAAACACATCAAAACATCGCACACACATAGGGGGGCTACAAACATCCAAAGAAGCGACGCCAGGGGGCAGAACAGTACCAACCCAAAACCCCGCCCCCCGTGGGCGGGGCCTGCCCTCCGAGGCCCCGCCCCCCCCGCTCACGGCACAGACGCGCGCCCGCCGCCAGACGCGCCGCAACGTGGGCTCGCGAGCCGCCCCCCGCTGCCCCCCGCCGTCCGCTCGCTATCTCAGTACGCGGCCGGCACTGCGTCGCGACGCCCGCGCCGACGCGACTTAGGCTCGACGCACACCACTGTCGGCCGAAGCGCTGCGCTTTGCCGTTCGCGGCCCGTTCACAAATTCGGATTGTGTCTTTGTGCGCTGGACTTTTTTTGCGGACTGGTCTTGACTTGTGTTTTGTTTTTGTGCGAGGAAGTTTGGTGGAAAATTTTGAACTTTTTTTTCGGTTTTTGCCGCCGTGGTTGTGACTTGTTCGTTTCCGATTCCCGATGTATACGATTGTGCAATACGAAACTTTTTTGAAATTTACATATGGTCTAATCTAGTTTATTCATTATACATATATATAGATAAATTTATCGATACGATAGTTGTTAATTAGATAAGGAATATTACGTTTTTTTGAATATATTGTGAGAAATATTGTATGCAACTTTTTTCATCTGACGCAGAACTCTGTGACGTCTATACAAGTTTGAGGTAAGTTTCTTGTTTATTTTTTATATATAAGAAAAATCTATCAATAATAAATTTCTACGATTAATTAATTCGGTTAAATATTCATTATTCAAAAAATAAACCAACATTTTCCTTAGATTCAAAATTTCATAAAAAATATCGACCTTTATACAAATTCGTACGCAAATTTATCGAATTGCAGTTTTGTTTTAATAAGTCAATGTTGACACGTAAAAAAGACACTTGACTCCTTGACATTTATAAATTCACCTCAAAAGACGAACAAATTAATGTCCATTGGACAACACTTGGACAACAATCGAGTCCTCGACAGTGAAGATTTCACACAAAGTGAAACCGTAATAATCGTTAACTGTTTATAGCGCACTAATGTTCCAATTAACCGCCATAAAGCATGGTGTTTCGGCTTGTGTCTCTATTTTGATTGGTCGTTGCCGAAACACCTTGTAGAGAGGGACGGCACTATTCGGACGACCCTCACGAATTACCCGTCATAAATTTTCTAAGAAAAAGTTAAATTGTAATTGTATAGATTGAACATGATTTTGAACGATTAGTTGCGTTTTTTTTGACGAATTAATATTATGGAATTATATAAAGAAATCGTTTAAAATTATTGAGATTATATGAATTGATTTTTTTATAGTTTACGATAATTTTTATGAATTTTCTATGAAAAAAAGTGAAATTGTAAATTATCGATTGGATACGATTTCGTGCAATTATTTGCATATTTTAAAAGATATATTGATTTTTGTGACTTTTATAGAAATTATTTATATTCACAATTAATTTTAATTATATGAATCGTTTGGATATTGATTTTTTTTTACTTTTAGACGATCTTACGAACAGTCATAAATTTTTCAAGAAAGAAATATATTTGTAATTGTTGATATTCACTATAATTTTGTGCATATATGTATAATATTATTGAACAAATTAATTTAATGACTTTTATATATATTATTTATGATTGATTTAATTAAATATTGATTATTTCGGTATCGAGTGAAAACAAAGTGTACATAAAACAATGTATGGCACGTAAAAAGTTCAAAGCAAATATACGTCGGTGTTAAATTCGTTTTAAAAAGAACTTCCAAAGAATTTCTAGTGGGTCCTAAATATCTATCCTCGAGCAGTAAAAAAGGGATCTCGACTAACTAAAAGCCTCACTAGAATAGTTTTTACGACTTGATAATTACCGCTTTAGAGACTTTCGGGACCGTCTTGCGTGGTAGCCCCGAAAACTTTGTGTATTACAACTTTTATAAAAGCTCCACCGCCCGCATAACACCTGTATCGCGACCTCGAACAATGCATAACAATTAGACCTTCCCTTCAACGGGAGAAATCGACAATAAAACAATTTCACAAATCGAATTATGCACGTCGGTTACGAGACCCGCTAAACCGGCGTAATGAGATTCCGACGTATTTAAACGATGTCACAATCTGAGAATATTTATGCAAGTTATGACCCAAAATCAAGCGGTAATAAAATATGTTTATGTAAAAAAAATTATATTTTTTCACGTTTTCACATGCGGAGAACGCGCATGATTATTCATTGCGCATACGTGCGTTTGCGTATAAACGAGCGCGTTTTCGTTAATTTTTTCTATACATTTCAAATGTTGAATCGTTGATTTTTATAATTTGGAAAAATTAAATACATCTTTGTCGTTGCGTGTGTATTTTTTTTTTTGTAAATATTTTTTTAAATGTCTAATTAGGTCGAGATGTTTGTGTATTGTTTGTCACATGCCATTTTCTTCATCCCACGACAATTAATCGAGACTTTTTGTAAAGGCGGTCAGTTAACGACCGCGACAACGACCGAACAACAGAACATGGACGACAACAAACGACCAACACGCAGAGAGAGAGCTTCGAGCGCTTTTTTAACCGCTCAATTCGAAAGTCCAGGTAGATGTGGATGGACACCTGTACACATAGAAAAAGCGACAATAAAAAATAATGTTTATGAATAACGACCGTCGTATTTTCATATTCATATTTTGTACGTTGGAGCGCGGACGTGTACATAACTCAAGTCTTATGTTAAAGTCGATTGCTTATTAATTCCGTGAGGGACGGCAACGGAAATCGGTTGATGGGTTCGAAAATTCGAGTTTCTGATTCGACGAGGTCGCACTTAAATTATATTCCTTATGTGTGTGTGTGCTTTTCCGATAAATCTTGCTCGGTTGTAACGTTATAGTCGATTATTTAGTTTTATTTCGGCCTAATGGTCGTTTTGGGAATGGTTTTTTGTAATTGAAATGCTCGTTTTTCACGTGTGCTGATAATATTTGTGTTGTGCAATTGTTAAGTGATTACGCAGTGTATATGTGAAATAATATGTCGAAAATCGATGTAATCGTTTATTTATGTATTATGTATTTTGATTTTGTCGGAAAATTCGATTTTTCACGTATTTTCAGGACTCACATAAATTATTTAGAAAAATCAATAGATGTCACCAGCTTCCAGGGTTTGCTAAGTACGAAAGAAAATCTTTAGAGGTTTCAATACAAAATAATTATATATTTATCTAAATAAATACGTAATATTGTTTTGTAAATAATTATTGATTTTTTTAAATTAAAAAATAAATATTTTAAAAAAAATTTTGAAATTAATTGAAACATGGAATGAGCAATGAATATGAGTGATTTACGGGATAGCTTCAGTACATTGAAACACAATAATCAATTTCCCTTATTAAGAAAAATGTTCAAATTTTCAATACTAAAAAATCTTAACTAAACACAACGTAGCCGATTATTATGCAATAATAAAAAAAAAACATAATTGTATCATCAAATGATCCAAATTGAAAAACCTGTTCCTCCGCGCACACAATGGATCCGCCATCGACCAGAATCAATTCGAATTTCGCGCCACTCGCCATAAACACCGCAGCCCAGTGGCGGCGTCCGATTTTTTTCCGCCCGCCTATCCATTTCCATATCGAATCGGATTTTTTTCGCGGCCGTTTTGTCCGTTTCTCGCTCGATTTTATTCACGTCGTCTTTTTTTCGGCCCGTCCTTTTTATATATTCCCCACGATATTTTTTTATTGTCGTCGGTTTTTTGTCGTCGCGTGTAGTTTTTCGGTGTCGGTGGCGGTTTGACACTTTGATGGAGACAGGCCGGGGGACGAGGAAGCCATAAAGATGTCAGAGCGGCGCGGGGGAGCCGCCGACAAACATCTCTCCACTCCACTGTGTTAAATATAATATGATGAAAAGAACGTGCGAGTTACTCGCCCGTGCTTGCGAGTTGTCCGTACTTGTGGTATGGGTGGCTGCCGATTCGGCGGATTGGCGATTTAGGCTGTCGTGTCGGCGAGTTGGTCGATTAGTGGTGAAGTGATGATTTTGTGAGGTTCAGATTCGCATATTGAATCTAGATTTAAATTTTGATTAATGTTGGATATTGAAATATTGTATTGGTGAGAAGTTAAGATCAAAATTTTTGAATATGAGTCTTTTTAAATTAGTGGTGAAGTATTGATTTTGTGAGGTTCAGGTTCATATATCAAATATGGATTTATGTTTGGATAGTGAAATATTGTGTTGGTTAGATGTTAAAATCAAAAGTTTCGTTGAATTTTTGGATTTGAGCAAATTGTTGGATCAGTGGTGAAATGTTGGTTTTGTAAATTTTGCGTTTGAGTATTGTGTTGATAGGTTGTTATTTTGTTGAGAAGGGAAATGATCCAAGAATGCAATTCTATGTAAAATATATATGTGGATTTCTTTATGAGTAATCAGATTATAAGATTTCCAGTTTTTTGGATAGTTGAGTGTTTAAAAATTGATTTGTCATTCTTATTGGATATCAAATTAGTTTTATAATTAGTCATTATATTAAGAATTTTCCTTATTATAAGGAAAATTTTTGAATTTCCTTTTTATTATATTGTGAACTTATTCATAGATTCCCTACTAATTTTAAATAAAAATATTAATGAATCATCATGATATTCTGAGTAAATACACTGAAAATTTTATATTGCTAATTGTAAGATGATATAGCATAAATATGATTTTCGTAATTGAATGATACAAAAGATTAGATGGATTATGCACCTTAGTTAACATCTCTCAGAAAAATTAAAAAATCAAAGTTTTTATAAATTATAATCTTTCGGACAGGGTGCGATAGATAAACAGTAATAAGCACCTTATCTATTGCAATCTTTCCAAAAGATTATCATCTTTAAAAATCTTAATTTTTTCGTCTTCTGAGAGATGGTCAATTACAAGTACATATATGGTCTACCACTTCTTTTGTTACCCTACTATTATATATATTATGTTTTACAAGCTTTCAAATACAATAAGATAACACCAACCATAAAACTTATATACATTCTAAAACACTCAATGAACAATTTGCATATTTTAATTAGCACAAAATATCACAACCAATCACTCAACACGGAACAAACATCAGACCATATTCGCAAAGTTCGCACAGCATTCAAACGAATCCATAGGCCATTATGACACAACACGAATCGGAAAAAAATCAAAACATCACCCAATGACTGATTTATAACACTGCAGGATGCATGAGCACATTTTTTCCACCGCTCGGAAACATTTATGCCAATTAAGCGATCTCAGAACCGCACAAGCGCTGAATTATTACAAGTCTCTAGCGCCGAATCGGCTCATTGTGCGACTCGTATAGATCAAATCCGATATTTGTACGTGTGTTGGATAATTTATGGCCTCAATTGTATTAAACGAATATGTAAATTTACGATTTCGAAGGTCAAAAATGTTCGAAAAGCTCGCCCTTCGGAGCCGCGGTCGTGTCCGTTCATCAAGAGCGGCGGACATTATTATGTTTTTGTCTTAAAGTTCATTCTCGGTATGATTTAATGTTATTGCCGTGAGTGGCATTTTAATGGGAAAAAAATGCATCACTCCATCTCCTCCTACCGAGTCCACTCCCTCTCACCTCGCCATAGATTTTCAACGGCGATTAACAACCGATGATTTTTTAAACAATTCCATTGTTCGGTACGCTTTGCTCTCACACGCATCAGCTTTCTGTTTAAAAGTTTTATAGGTTTTTTTTTGTATTAGTAACACGTAAGATTCGTGTATTCATGAAGATGATGTATTCAAAACGTTCCAAATGCAACGAATCAATTTTTTTAATGACAATTTCACGAATATATTTTATAAATTGACTTGTGATATCAAAATATAACTTAACGACGTTTTGTTCAAAAAAATATACTGCTGAAGCTTTTGAAAATTAATAAACGCCTAGCTCACATACGCGTAACCGAAAAACAATCAATTATTCATTCGTACTCGATTCCCTAGCAAGAAATCGATTCATTATTTTTATTACAATGCGATCGTGAGCGTTTATTATTAATTTCGTACATATATCAGATCCATCGTATCCTATTGATATTCGGCATGAAAAAAATCCCATTACACGGAGTTACATCCTGTCGTATATCGCTTGATTGGTAATAAATTCTCATAGATACGTCCAAGATATAACATAATAGCGACGAACGCAATAATATAATTTGATTCGTCCAACGATTTTTTCCCCCCATATTCACGTATGCGATATATAAAAGGTTGACGTTCGCTGTTAGATTTTCGCAGAACCCGATCGCTTTCAGATAATCCCAATTTCCGTCTTATTGGTTCGGACAAGCGCGAAAATTCGAAATAGTTTATTACGTGCGCATTGTAGTAATCCGCGCCTTTTTTATATCATTTCATTAGTTCCATTCGAATTTTATTGACAAAGTGTTTTTCTTTTCGGCGAACGTATCCAGTGATTTATCGTTCGGTTTTGGCCGCAACTATTTCAATAAATATCGCCCGCCACCGACAGACGGATAAGAGCGGATGTGACATCATCTTTGCATATAGAATTATCTGAATTATGATGAAAAGCCTTGTCACTTTTCGTATAATAAATATTTTTGAATTTATTATAATGCTCGTTTCGCGATGTCGTCTCGCGACACTAATAAAATTCAATATATCAATCCTGCACTGGTGTCGCATATTTTCTTTAATTACTGCATTCTTTCTTATTTTCCTTATTATACAATTATTCATACTTTCTAAACATTGATATATCATATCTATTATTCATTTTTTTTAATAATTTTCAAAATGATACTATACAACATTAACAATGAACTGTAGACATACCAATAAAGAATTCTAGCTTATTACAACGGAATCCTCGGGTTTTCGACACGGAATTACTTTCGCCTCCAGATAATCCGAATTTACGACGTTTGTGTAATAGATTTGAATAGTATTTAGTCGTTTTGATATTCCTCAGTCCTTTGGTTCGACATCAGATATTGATCTCGGGATCGGGACGAGCTACGACTTCTCCGGTCGATAAATCGATGCGGACGCCATATAAGAATGGCAATCTCGAATATCACCGGGATATATATTTTAGGGATAAAGGCGGCATAAATCACCGATTGTCAACTTCTGTCAACTGGAGTCCTTCGGTAAATACTGGGTTTGTTTTGTTTAAAACGAGTCCTCTACCGTCTACGAAGACTACATCGACGAAGCGATTTCTTCGGTTCAAAATTTCGAGAAATATAGGGCCCACCAAAAACGGGCGATTTATGTAACCCAGCTTTAATATTTGCATCTTATATTTTCATAATAATAATTTTTGATCTATAAAGTACGTGCTAGGTCCAATTTTTAATACATTTATATTTGATTTTTGAAAAATATTATACGTTTACTTTGAAAAGATTGTAAAAAAAAATGAACTTGATTTTTACTAAATTAAACTAATTGTAAGTTTTTTTTAAAATATAAAATGTCATTTGAATGAAAATTTATTTCATTAAATTTTCATATATAATTAAAAAAAGTGTTAATTTTTTTCTCATTCAAACCATATTTAGGTATGCTATGTAAACAAAATTAATATCGAAAATTTGAGGAATATATACACAAGAATGAATCTTAATTTGGATATCATATTTAAATTATAAAATGGTATAATACAATATATTGCTTAAGTTATTTTTTATAAACATGAGTATTTTAATAAATAACTGGATTTCTTAAATTGCCCATTTTTCCGGTGAATCCTGTACAATAAAATTAATTAAAATTCAGCAACTTTTGCTACAGCCTGTACGTATAACCAAGCTTGAACGGTTACGTGACCCGTTTTAATTGTCGAGACAAATTTTTCAGCTCTTTCATGCAATATTCATGTGCTTTTTGATGTATCGCAATGCGGCTACGACGACTGGTGAACATACACACGTATGCGCATCTAAAAACGCAGCATAATTAATAGGTCTGGTTTCCGAACACATTAATTCAACGCGGAATTTGCATATGCAACAATATCGTCGTGCAAGGTTACCTGCCGCCGATAAAAGCGCATAATAATTTAGCTTATTTGAAAAATGCACCTGCGATGCGTTTTGAGCAGTTTCGGGTTCGCATAAAAAAGTTGTTAGAAAAAATTATGTTCTTGTCTTGATTGCGTTACAATCGAGCCGATTTACATGATCGACGCCGCCACTCGTATAAATTAACATAATCGCGAATGTTAAATCACGGTTTAATGTCGTCTTAATTATAGATATCTTGTTCATTAATTAATATGCCGATTGTACATTGTGCGATCTGAAGTTTTGATTAATTGCCGAATGCGATTAATGTAAACATGCATGAATGGAGCTTATTAACTTTTTTGTAAAACGATGAAAGTATATCTCATTAAGATTCCAATAGTCGATTCTATCATTCACTTTCTGTTTCATTCAACACGTTGAAATATTAAAAGATAAGTTTTTATATAAACATCTTTAGATCACGCGAGTTATTTTCATTTTGAAAAGCCTTCATTTATTTTTATACTCCGATAAAGCTCTCAATTCTATAATATTTGAAATGAATAAAGTCGGTCAACGTCAAAGTCGATCAAAAGCAAATTCTTTGAATACCGTCGAGTTATTAAGCGCCACGGAAGCGATATACACATCGACGAGCTTCCAAAGAGAACGCACGTGGAACTTAAGAGGTTAATAGCTCAAATAATTTACGCGAATCTTCTGGTCTTTTCGACAAGAAGATTTCGTTCTTTTGCTCTGAAAACAGACGTTTAAATCAGTCGTCGCTTGACTGATTTCGCGACAGATTATTAATAAGTTTTTCGTCGCTTCAAGAAACCGCGCTTTGGTCTTCGGAAAAACCACACAATATTCTCCGTTTTATTACAACAGATCTAAATGCGAATTCCCTACGAAATGTT
The DNA here is from genome assembly GCA_028571205.2 of Hydropsyche betteni. NCBI lineage: Eukaryota > Metazoa > Arthropoda > Insecta > Trichoptera > Hydropsychidae > Hydropsyche > Hydropsyche betteni. The sequence continues at coordinate 585,342 of JAOXNN020000010.1, forward strand.
TACGGATCGATCCAGTTTTGCACGCCGAGGCGAATGTGCAAGTTGTGACCTTTAGATTCGACTTTCGAGCGACTCTTTGTGTCCAATTTAAGTTCAAAGGTTCGTGAAGGCGATGAAATAAATAAAAACGGACTGTTAACTTTTCTCAGAAGACAAAAAGCTTCCGTCCGTGACCCAAATCTGAGAAACTCGATCGCGGAAAGTGGCGAAAACTTTCGCACGTAGCTAATCGGGATAATCGCGCTCGATTCGAACGTACGATCATAAATTCGAAGTTCGTATATGATAAAAAAAAATAATCGTTAAAATTAACGATCGATAACGAGGTCGTAAGCCACGAAAGACCGAATGGAACGTTAATGGGACGAAATGTTTGCGATACGAGACGGTCACACGTGTCGATATGTCAAATGTCGTGGAAAATTATCGTGAATTTTTCACGTCCAATATGTTTCTGGATGGATTTTCGCAATCAGCGGTCAGTAAACTTTCGGAAAATTGAGGATAAGATAATTTTTACGGTCAAAAAATGTTATTTAATTTCAAAACTGTTTATTTTTCGAATTTAGATGGACAAAAGATTGTGGAAATGCTGTGTTAAAAATAAGAAAAATGTTTCACAATGTCACAAATTTGAGTCTCGCACAACGGAAATCTACTTTGTTTGATTAATAGATTCGAACGAAACAGAAAAAGAGAAAAAAATACGCGAGAATTTGGCGCCCGCACAATAGCTTAACTGACACTAATATCTCATTCATAAGATTATTATTTTATTTTTGCACAACACAATTTTAAATTAAATTTAATGTGATAATAAAGTTGTCGTGCGAAAAAGATAAGATTTATTTTGAATCTTAGACCGTTTTATTGAGTAGTTTTTTTCTGACGAAAGTTTCAACGACCGCTACGTTTCAGATTAATAAAAATATTAAACAAAGCCCACATATCATTTACTTATATTTTTTTATTTGGAAATATAACACGCTTAATATTTTTATAAGTAAATAAATTTCGAATTGTGTGAACGAACAAACAAATTTAATTGTTTATATAGTTATGGTATTCAAAGCAATTTTGAAACATCATATTTGACATTGAATCTATTTTTTTTATATTTCATCAATAAAATTTAAGTAAGCTATACCTAATAATAAATTGAATATATGTAAATTACAAAATCAACCTTTTTAACTTCAAATTAAAACTTTTATAAATCAAATTCAACCATCGGAAAGTATTATTACTATCGTAGTCATAATAATCAATGAAAAACATGTAAACTGTTTATATGAGAAAGCGGTAAAGTCCATTTTCGGAAAAAAAGTCAATATAGTTATTAATGAGATATGTTTAGCCAAAATTAAACCATACAATCACCATACAGTTTTTACACTCCAAACGCAATGTTTTACATTTCGAATTCAATTATGGAAATCCATTATTAAGAGTGAATTCATAGTAACCAATGAAATCAACAAGAATTCATAGTAACGAATTTCATTGATTAGTAATACGGCAAAGGTTTTAACAATAACCCCCATGACCCCCATGGTTTCCCATGGTCGAATATGACGTGCAAAACTTAGAATTTGAAGTGTAAAACTGTACGATACAGAGCCAGTTTCACTTAAAAGCAATATAGGCTTAAGCTTATGATCTTAAAGTCCATGTGGCTTCCTAATACAGGTTAGAAAATCAATTGATTGATCATCATTATCATCATTATTATCAAAAGCAACCGATTAGTTATCCACTGCAGGACTAGGTCTAATTAACTTTAAATATTGTGTCTTTTAGTAAATGTTTAGTTGTTATTGTTATTATATTATTAATATTATCATATGATACCACATCAATAGCATTAAAAAAAAACAATCCAAATGCAGACTGTATGCATTGTAATTCATTGAACACTATGATAACGAATTTAATAGAGTATACTCTCAATTATCCGTGTTAATGCAGTGGAGGGCGGGCACGGATAACCGATAAACACGGATTATTCAATCTAACATTTTTTTTTTAATTTTCTAAAAAATTTTAACTTGAGATTTAGAATCCCTAAGACCCGTACACATTTGTGATTTGTAGCCGTGCGATTTTTTGGTGATAATGGCGGATTGATGGATTCTCAGATTTTTCAGAAAACATAACATAACTTCCTGTCAAAATCGGATGATCTATTTCTCGGAAGTTCGAGAAATAGTTTTTATGGTTGCAAATATTCAAACGAAAAGTACAACGCATTATTACATCATGCCATTACTTTCATATATCACATCAGTAACGTGTTCTCATTCAAAAATACAACAATTTAATTAATTTAAAAAAAAAATATTGAACATATTTTAGGCACGGATAATTCGCAAACCGGATTATTGAGAGTATACTTTCTATTGATTGAATTTGATTTAAAAAAGCTTTAAAAGGACGAATTCGAAAATACATCATCACTACCCCCTATATATAATAGTGGATATCTGTGTGTGGGTCCGTGTGTCCATCTGTGCGTCTCGATGACGCTCGCGACTTTAAAATGATCGATCCGTCGATCTCCTATATACATGTATAATTTTTCATGCGTATATGGTCTTTATGCGTATACACATACATGCATATAATCACCGATGACAGATGTCTGTGTTAATAACA
>JAOXNN020000010.1:589394-609831 GCA_028571205.2 Hydropsyche betteni
TTCATGCGTATATGGTCTTTATGCGTATACACATACATGCATATAATCACCGATGACAGATGTCTGTGTTAATAACAAATGAATTGGTTTTATTAATTAAATATTAAATATTCAAATCGGGTACGGGCATCGACTTTAAAATGAACACATACACGTCCCGATGTTATTAACATCCGGCCTATATACTATAATCTTATATTCTGGAGACATTTCGCAAGGGCACGGTTATAATAATTTTGCATAGACATATTTAATTTTATTTTATTGCGTAACAATATGGTTATCAACACACAACCGACGTTATTAACATCGGGCCTATATACTAGTAACAAAATAATGCAAACGAAAACAAAACACTACACACCAAAATGCAAATGCACCTTCAGCCCTAACGAATGCATTATTCGATGCATCCAGATGCGTCCAGCAGATAAGGCGACCATGTTCGCTCCGTGGCTACCTTGAGCATGGCGCTCGGGACAGATTCGCCGCCTTAATTGACGAACAAGATGGCGACCGCGCGGCGCAACAATGGCGGCCACGATAATTTACGGCGTGTTCGCGGCCATTCTTGTAATTAAACGCGCTACACATTCGGACCGCGTCGACGGCTCTCGCTCGACACCAAACCGATCGCAGTCACGACAAAGAAAAACGAGCTGCGGATTATATGTGGATGGAAGCGAGTGGATGGCTGCTGAATAAGCGGATGGTTCGAAAGTTTCGAACCAGTCGGTCGAAAAGTCGGGGAAAAGTCGGTTTGATCGATGGGCGTTTTGGTTTGAGTGTTTTGATTGATTTCGGTGTAATTGTTGTGAATTAATTCGGTTGGATCGATTCGAATGGTTTCTCTTATTGATTGTTGATCTGATATATTTTTTTAATACTAATTCGACCTCGATGGTATAACTGGTTATCTTAATGCATCTTGATGGTCATTGAAACAGTATATCATTAACATTTTCAATGGACATCTAGCCACGAAAAAACGGTTTTATGTCTCTTACATATTATCTTGGGAAATTATTTTTGATTTTTTTAATATTAAATTAAATAATTTGAAGAAAATTAGTGTTTCTTATCGTCGACCGAGTTTTATTGTGAGAATTGTAATTAAACTTTGAAAGTTTTAAAAATAAATACCATTCATACTAAATTTTCAATCTGAAAATTCATTATTTTATCATTTCTATATAAGAAATTATTTTCAACAATTAGGGTAACGCCACGAGTGGTGGACCATGTACCTATAGTTGATCATTTCTCAGAAAAACTCTTTCGAAAATGGTGCGATAGATAAGCTGTAATAAACAACATATCAATTCTTCACTTTCCGAAAGATTATCAATTTTAAAAACCTTAATTTTTACATTTTACTTATAAATTGTCAACTATAGTTACACGTTCCACTATTAACGTCATTGATTTAAACATTTAATCACATTGTCAAAAACAACCATAGATCGAATCGTTGCAATTTCGCATCAACCGACACAAACCATCTAATTTCCTCGCATAAAAATCCATTCGAAATCACCTCAACTGCTTTCTCACACCAGCCGTTTTTGAAACATCGACCTCGATGACCTTCCACGTCGAATCCGAAATTCCGAATCTCGCATTTGTCAAGCTTTATTCGGCGCATCAATCAAGCATAATCTCGACGGGACGTCTCACTCGGCACGATACGTCATCGTTTCGAATTCATTATACCTCGAAAAATAAAAATACACTTATCTCCGCCTTGTTTATCTGCGTCGCATTTAATTTTGTCATTGTTCTCTATTAACATGTTCGATCGCGAATACGTCACGCGATCGGACCGTTGTCGGGACGGCAATAAAAATTTGTTAACCGTTTGACGCGTGGGTTTTCCTCGAGAACGTTGAATGATGACGAGCCCGTTGCACTTATCGCCGATGCATCTTGGTCCTTTTGCATGACTGAGCTTATTAATTGACGTGAGAACTGTATTTATGTGGGTAATTTGGAATTTTGATAGGGAAAACGCGTGCTTTCTGCGTGATTCGTGATAGAAACTCTTATTGTATCGAGATGGTAATCAATCGAAATAAACTGTATAATAGTGTGAAGATATTAATTATAAAAAAAACTCATTTGAATAATCAGATATGCGACATTGACGCAATTACATTGTTGAAACTGTATATATGGTTTGTTTTAAAAATATACAGTTATGTAATTATGCGTATACTAAATTTAGCGACGGACAATTTGCAAACAAATTGCGTTTAATTAATTGCCGTCGATATTTTGTTTCGATTGTTTCGTGTACGACAACAAAACGGTATCATCACTCTATTTCGATTCCGTATTTGATGAATGCTATGCAAACGACGTATTAATCAGCGACGGGAAACGTCTGAATAAAATTACGATTATGGCCCATTTGTTATGGTCGTTAATCAGAAACATAATAGATGATTTTAATTGCGATTTATATATACAGTTTTTTCTTCTTTCATTGTACACACACGTAAAATCGTGACGGGCGTTTGCGGATTTGTATTTGAATAACCGTTTTTTTAAAAGTTGTCGTAATTGGTGGTTGGCGATCGCCGACGACAATGCCACTAAATCAAAATGCACCTTGCACATAAAGGTGCACATGTCTGCATTCAATAAACACTGCACTCGGGGACGTAAATCACGAGTTGCGGACATCATCGTCGCACTGATCTCTCTTTTCTTGCAAGCCGGACATAATTAAGGCACGACTGCACTTTCCCTCAACGTATTGGTACCCCTTTAGTGCAGTGTTTTTCAATCTACAGTTTGCAAGTCCGATTTCTGAAGTGGTAAAGAATCGTTTTTCTTGATCTTAATATAAAACTTGCAAAGTATTCACTGTTGGTGTTGAAAAATAAATTTTCTTTGATTGTTCAATATAGCGTTTTCTTAACGGTCTCGCTTTCAATGGAAATTCTGATTTTCCGAATCGAATGTACCTTTTAACACAATTCTTTGGCATTGGATTTCAACGATTAATAAGCAGCATAACCTCATTAAGGCGGGGGAAGGTTCGGGACTGCAACTTCAAGTGCTTAGATTAATTGCGGTTGCCGCCACACCGGAGCCTTATTTATGTGTCGTTCGCCATTATTCACTTGTCGGATTGCAATACTCCGGTACGCTCTCGTCCGCATGCATGCGAATATTATTTATTATACATCTCGCGACGGATAGATGGATATTATTCCAGCGGACTCTCCACCTCCTTCAATCACCTCCGCTCATTGGCCTTTGGCTATGTCTTGAGCTCGGCCCCGCTGCACCTTTCGAAGCAAGTGTCCGGTAAAGGTCGTCGACAATGCGAGAAAGTCTCACGAGTCTGTGGGTATCTCTTTTCTGTAGGTGCAACACTTGTCGAACAAATCGCTCTGCTGAAGGTGACAATGATCAAATATAGCCGTTGAATGTACTGAATGTTTTATGATAATTAGACCGCTGTATGTTCAAAATATTCAATGTGTTCTATATACGTTGAAAAATTGAGTCAAATCGGATCATTCAAATGTATGTTGACTTTCTAATTCGTTTTTTTTTATAGACGTTGCATAAATCGAATCCGGTGTTAAATATGATAGATGTGCTGCTTGTCAAAATGTGATTTGAAAATGTTAAATTATAGTAAAGATATATGGTCTTTTCTGATGTAATCTCAAACGTGTAGATCTGTATAAATCGAGCGAGAACACGCGAATATAGAAAGGTACTACTTTATACACATAAAAATGATTCAACTACAGTATTTTTTTCTCATGTACATTGTGAAGAGCAATGGGAATGATCGCTTTATTAAAATTACGAAGTACAACTTACTTATACGTGTGAAGGATTATTACAGAGTGAGTGCAGCCATTCGTGGGCATGCATAGTAATAAGATTTTTTTTCCACATATTGAAGTCAGCCGACAAAGTGTAATAAATCACTTGAACGAATCAAAAAGCTTCAAATTCTTACAAATTCGATTATAAACAAAGATTTATTGACGATTGAGTCATGAAAACAGACTAGGAAGAAACCGATGGGTGTGGCTTAAGCGTGATTGATCTGTGATTCGTGTTTGAGAAATACAAGAGTGGAAAAAAAGAAGTACACGCGTATATAGAAAAAACGGCATCCATACTATCAAACAGATTAATCATACGTCAAGGTTATAAACCGATGATATATTTACCACGGATTTATCTAATAGTAATCGATTATTTACCGTGTTGTAGTGTAGCTGGCATAAGAACGATTTAATGGAAATAATTAATTTTTAGACGAGTTTCTTATGCTATTTATTCAATTTTTTAAATGGAGTCGTGGGTCGATTGCTTGAAGCTCCATTTTGGAACGGGTAAAGTTCACTTATGCTATATTTGGTATATGAAATTGAACCAAGTGGAGGAAATGCACGAGCTTCGGACGGTCGCGTTTTCGTTACGACCGCTCGTTGAAGTCTCCGAATTACACCACTAAGCACGCAACCGGATGGATGTTTTACTAAAGGTTCATCATAAAGTTAAAGGAAATGATATCTTTAAAAAAATATGTGAAAGCATATTATCATCGCGAGCAAAAATATTTTAAAACAAGATTTTTAGTTTTAAAATTTAATATTCAAATTTGATTTTCTTAGCATCGTGCTTTTATAAGATTTATTTCAATTCATTACGATAAACTGTATATGAAAACGTATTTATTATAATTAATTTAATGCAAATTGAAAAAATTTAATAAAGACGAACAGGCATTTGTAGATCTATTTGCATGAATTTCAACAGCACTACGGAATGAAATTCCGACAGCTTTGTAAGCATCCCTGGTATTAACACGTTTATTGCCGTACACACGTAAATATAACGAGACGACACACGAGGTCAGCTCAACTCAGCTGTCGTGACTCATATTGAGTGTTTTCAAAATTCATATTAAATCACCCTACGACGTTCATTGTTTCCACGAAGACGAAACCAAGAAAACTTCCATTGAAATTCGACGCTCGAAATTTATTTCAACTACAACCAACAGCCATAGATCTTCGAGATACAGTTTATGTTAAATTGGCAACTACCACAGTGGTGCATTCGTCAATAGTAAGGACATTCTCGATTCTCACGAGCGCTCCGGACAATGTTGCGCAACGCTTGCCGTTCACACGGACGCGTAAAAAATCTGATTTATGCGCTCGCGGTCGACTTTGATTTATTTGTTTTATTTATTATTTATTATATTATTTATGACGCTTGCGAAACATAGGATGAATATTGTTGCCGTGTATCGAAAAATATCTGTACGTATTTATTTGTACGGCATGATTAGCGCTCTTCGACGGGTAAATAATTATCGATTTTACGCTTGATTAATGGTGCGCATTTTTAACGCAGACTTCTGTTGTTTTTTACGCAATACTCGCGTATGGTGCTCTGTATTGATTTATTTTTTGTTTGGTTTTCTGCTCGTTTAACGCCGCCATATTGTCGAATTTTGACAACACGTTCTTAAAAAAAATAAATGTTTTTTTTTAAATATGAAAATGGCTACGCATTTGTGTTACCTGTTCAATTGCGTTGGATTGTTTGGTTGAAGTTTATTTATTAAATTAGTTTCGAATGTAAATTTAAATCGGTTTCAAGTAAATAAATAAACAGTATCACTGAAATTAATGCCAATCTGCATTATGCCAATGAATACGCCACAGTTTATGAAGTTATCAATTATAGGATATAATAGAAAATTTGTGCAAATTTATATCTCAAATAGATTGACGTGTTTTATTTTTATTTTTTAAAAATAAACTCGTTGAGTTTTTTAATCATAATATATTTGAGAACGAAAGTATTTTGAAAGCTTCGCCGCATTATTCTTGCGTTGTCAAATTTCAAAAATAAATTACATTCCATTTATCTTGAACACGATGTCATTTGAAAGTTCATACAATGTCATTGTCGATCGCACATTGTGTAAACTAGTTTCGGTTGATTTAAAGCTCGCACACGCTCGAGTTCAAAACACACGGAAATGCACTCCATGCATAATATGTATGCATATCGCTTACTTAGCTGCATTTTACCGTAAGGACAAGTCCCAGCCGTATATTATATAATATTATACACAGATAAATTGAGCGCGTGTGTCGTTCCTCTTTATCTGCGGCGACACCTTTACTCCGGAGCGTAAATAAAAAAGGAATCGCACTCGTTTTCGATACTTTATTTGCGGACGGTTACATGAATATTTATATAATTTATACGCTTTCGATGTCCGTGTTCACTCAGTATTTCTCGCTGATTACTGCTTTCCGTCTTCATTCCTTATCGCCCACGCTTCACTTCGCCTCCATAACATTTATCCTCGATCCTCCTCGACATCGAGTACGTCCATATTTTTTTCTCGTGTTTATATAAGGAGGCTTATTAGTGTTGAGTCAGTGACGACGACCTTCCTACCCCCGTGGCCACTAAAATCTAGTATTTATTGCCATGCGGTCGTTTCGAAAGGATCGGCTTTAATTTAGTAGTGCTTCAAAACTCCTTGATAAAGGCCGAAAGATGTAGTGGTTGAGTGGGGTAAATTGAAGCAATTAAATCGCATAAATGATGCCCGTTGAAATATGCAACGAATATGATATGTCCGATTGAAACCCGCAACACCATATTATCAATTGAGATTTACATTGATTATGTTTCATGAGTACAAAATAAATAGAAGCTAAGCAATATGCAGTTTGCCAGTCGATAAATATATTATTAACTGGTATCGAAAGGGATAATTTTAGAAAAAGTTAACTTTCTATGGTATCAGTTGAGACTTTATATAATGATGATGATCATGAAAATATAATTAATATAATCCTGTAAGCATTCTGACATAAAATAATAATCGTCCCAATAAAATACGGCATTAAATCGTACATTTATCGTTCACACACTTTACAACGTTGCGCCTTCAAATGGACACCGGTTCGACAAACCATCGAGAAAACTCCGTTTTGAAACTTTGAGAAACTCGCGATACGTCAATAATTTTCGTCGGGGACGTTCGATAATTTATTGCGATTTCGTTTCGGCCGTTTTTTGGATTTATTTACGGCATTATATGGATTTGCGAGTCCGGTACGCCGCATAGAAGACGCGCACGATAAATTCTTGAAGTTGACACGAAAAAAAGGACGTTCGTTCGTAAATCAGGATAGCATAACGTCCGAGGAGCGTGCATTGTTTTCCGAGGGGACTGTGGCCAGTGGCTACAGATGCGCCCAGATTAGGCCGATCTCAATACAGGGACGGCTCGTTAAATTTTTCTATCGATTATTGCAATCAATAACTTAAAAATCATCGTCATTTGCAATATTTATAACGTCCAATACGAAAAAACCACTTGTCCTTTGTCATGTCATCAAAAGTTTAATCGACGATGATCAATTTGCACGAAAAATTAATGTCGTGGCATACAATTTATTTTTTAATTGGATGATGCAAGTCAAATTTTAAATATATCCATAATAAATATAAAGTAGATGCAATATAATCGATGTGGTGCAATAAATTTTTGCTTGATTTATATTTAATTATTTTCTTATAGATTTTTCGATCACGTGAATCTCGTGCTGTTTTATAAACGGTTGGTTTTATTGATGAAAGTATATTATATTTTAAAATTAGACCGATAAATTCAGTGGCATTAAATTATTTACTTGCTCTAAAAACATGGCTTCTGTTTGATATGAAAATTGTTGAATAAATTTTCGTTTTATTTGATAGGAAAATGTTTATGGTATTTACCTTAGATCTAATATGAGATTATTTATTTCAATTCGAAAAATAAGTAGGAAATGTGAATTTTATAATATAAATTTTTCTTTACAATCTGATATATTTAAAAAAAAAGTGAAATAATGTATTGTAAAAGTAAATTTATTATTTGATAAAGAACTTAATTACTATAATTTATTTTTAAGACTTATTAATCAACACTACATGTTGAAAAAAATGGCTTCAATCAATTACCAAATCAAAATTACTTTTATGACCTTTAAGATTTCAAATCCATTCAATAAAATATACAAATAACAGTCATTGTTTAACATTTAAAAGCTGATACGATCGACGATCCAACATTGCAACAAATATTGGATTTAGAATTTGCCAACGGTAGCAAGACATGTAGATTTATTAGCTCCAGACACAAAATCGAATTATAATGAGGTTGCCGAAAAATACTGGCGCGATTTCTTCTCAATATCAAAATACTTTTTAATTAATGAATAAATTATAGGCGCGAAAAATAAATAAATAAAAGAACACATGTATATTCGTACACATGAAAGTTTACCGACCGCGAATAAATTAATCGAAATCGAATTCCGACGTGTCTCATTTGAAAATATGTTGTTGGATTTAATCGTTCTTGCACAATTACCTTTTATTAGATCTAATCAGTTGGGAAAAATCTTTCAAATTGCACATACATAAATATTTCCGGTCTTTATAGACAACCGTATCGTTTTGATCGAGATCTTGAAAAAATACATATAAATTATTTAATAAAATTCGAACGATCATTATAATAAAAAACATATCGAATATCAATCATTTAGAAAGTATAAGATCTGATATAATAGTAATGATTATAATTATTTTTGTTCTGCGATGACACATGACAAAAAATATCTGAAATAAAAAAGCTTTATCGTTCGACATTGTTTTATGTATAAAATAATATTTTCTGAATCTTATAATATTATTATTTATATTATTCATATAAAACATTTCAATATTAAAAAATACCCGAAAAAGCTCCCATTTTATTCGACAAGCCGCCACTGCGTATTGGCCCTTGCGTTGACCCCTACGCTGCACACAATGCGACAGTGCAACTCTGATAACATTCTTTAAAATAATGCATCGCGACCGGTGCACCACTGGTCTCGATTTATGGCCCCCAGATACGCGAAACGCTAATGAATTGAAAAGCGCCGATCAGGTGCCGTTGTCTTCGTTGTAGCTGTCCCTCGACGACGAGGACAACCACTACCACGCCGGCGAAGGCAAGAAGAAAAAAGGGGAAAGCTCCGACACTTTTCGGTCCGCGAGAGATGGTTTTTTGTTTTTATTTTTCGGGAAATTAGGTTTTGAAAATGCTGCTTTCGCGATGCGTTCGTCTTTTGTAGTCTATCGTGGAAATATATCGAGATGCGCCAGACATTGTATTGCGAATGCACGTGCCAAAGGTCTCGGTCGTATTATATGCAAAACAGTAAGGACTTGTATACACGGACGATATAATTTATTTTTTATTAAAAACTCCAGACAACGTACAGCGCTTTCGCAAAGCTTCAGTATTAAATATTCCATTGAACTTTCGAAAGATATTTTCTTTCTTGAAGGCATGCACGGAGAGACTCGATTATGCTGCGATATCTTCGTTATGGACAATCTCAAACGTGCTTATGGGAATAATTTTTCTTGAATATTTAAAAAAAGATTTACATCTTCCATATGTTTAGTTCGATATTATGAAAACTGAAACATTGGAATATTTAATATGTTTTTATGCATGTCAGATTGTTTTTTTTTTTAAGTTTTCTTCTATATATTTTTATCTCAAGAAATATTTATTGAAAATAAATTGAATTCATTTTTAAGAACGTTATATATTTCAGTTATAAATGTGATTTTTATAAAAATATTTATTGAATTTTGTTGCTTTGTGTCATCATGGAAGTTATACTTTTATATTATATAAGATTCTTTTATCATTTTTGAATAAAAAAAAATATTTTATACAAAATTAATATTTTATAATCTAGATCGAATGTTTCAACATCACTTGTTCATTATACAACATCCATCTCATCTGCCAAAACCATTTCAAAGCAGCACCGATCCGTCAACGCAGTCGCGAAGCTTCCGTATCAAATTCGCGGCCCTCCCGTATGCTTACGACAAAGCTGGTCTTTTTTACCACTCCGGGAGTCCCTCCGTCCTCATCTTGTGTTACAGAAAAGGACAAGGCGTTGTTTTTGCGCCAGGTATGCCAAAACAGGTATTCCGAATTAAGCCGGGAGTGTCCGCGGCCGCTAAATGAGATGTCAAACCCGTACCCGTTGTCTCGTGTCTCTGCCCGAGCGCTTGTGTGTGTGTTATTGTGGTTCGCGTTGTCCTTCGTCGATTTATTGACGTTCGTGTCGACAATGCGAGTGCTTCGATTGGAATTGTGGCGGGAAGGTGTGCTGCGAGCCTTTGCGACGAGTTGAAAGTGCATCTGTTGTTCGACGGTGTGACAAAACGACGGATTTGGTACGTGCAAGGTTTTTCGAATAAAAATTGCAAATCAAAATCTCAATGAATTGTATATTTTATGTCTTATTCGATAATTAAATGTCGTTTTTCATTAACCGAACCTTCGCGCGTGGACCTTGATCGTTAATGATACACCCATCTAAGGAGTCGCAAAATAAATTCCAACACGCCGAAAATCCGTAAACGCAACAAATCCGCTGTCCTCGCGGCTCGAACACTCAATTCTTCAACATTACAACAAATTGTAAAAGCATGAGCGTTTCATTGCCGTCGCACACTTGCAATTATACAACATCGATCAGACGTCAGTGCTGTGTACGGCCTTCGTGTCGGAGGCGCCGACGCGAAAATCGAGCTCGAAAAACACGGAAAGGAAAAAAAATAATGACAAAATTAACATTTCTCGAGATGTGCAATTACATATATCAAGATCTCTCGTAAAGATCTCTCGATCCGATTGATAATTGTTGCAGATTGCGACTGCGCCGCAATCATACGATGTTTACGAGCGCGAGCACTCGAACGCAGTAAATTAATCAAGATCCAGATCAGAACGATCGATAGATCGTGAATTCGGATTAATGTTGAGCTCGCCATGATTCCTAAAGACAAAATAGCTTTTTTAGAAAGAAAATGTCAATTGTATATTTTATAATATTCAACTACATTTATAGATTGTATAGAAAAGCAAAATTTTAATAAGAGTGAGCTTTTAAGCTTTCGTTATTTAAAAAAAAATGAACCAAATTCAATTTAGTGATTTTTTGGCAATCATTCTTTTGAAAATCCTCTAAAAATTGAATACCGGAAATAAATAAGAGTGTTAGTGCCATTTTTAAGATTTTAAGATATACCTACCGGATTTCGTCAAAATATTCCCATACAATCGATACAAGTTCGTTATTGATACATACTATTAAAAACTGCTTTTGAGGACTTCGATCATATTTTAAAACATGGACGTTGGTATATAGAACGTATTTCTGGCACAAAACTGATCTTGAATTTTTTGGCACGTAAGTGCTTCTTTATTTCCGATATTCATATATAATATCCATTTCAGGACGAAGTACATTCGATACCATAGAAAATTTTGTAAATTAACTCTTTTGTAAATAATACTTTCAATCCATACGAACAAATATCACCATCGTAAACATAATCAGCTTATAATACATCCACTACAAGCTCATTCATCGGAATGGGATGGGGTATGGATAGGGTATCGACCCCATCCACTGCAGAAACTTACGCATTCAACAACAAAAAACCAGCATATAAGACATCCCAAAATTTCCATACGTCACTCCAATCCAAAATATCACACATACACACACACATCGCATGTCGAATCGTCGAAAATTCGGCTATGCGACTCGATCCGGCTGCGCTGTCCCTTTCGGCCAGAACCCGTTCTGCACACGGCGGCCATTCATTAAAACCCGAGGTGTTATGGGTGCGAGTGTTCCATATATGACGGCGCTATCGAAAAAGCGTAAATCCTCCCGCGTTATGGCCTTTCGATTGTGGCGTTTTACTGTGTGTCGTTTCACGTGAAGGCTCCCAAAGAGCGGCCGCCGGGCTGTAAAAACGCCTCGGACGGCTCATTTGACGTGTCGATGGACTCTTAATGAGACGTTTATTTTTTATATGATGGTCCGCTTCGTTCAGAGCCTTTGAACGCATTTTTTTGAAGTGTGTCGATAGTTATGGGAATTTGAATCGGAACAATGTTGAGTTTACTTTTGAACTTTCAATAGGAGCTTGTAGATGTTATACGATGATGATGAATGTTGGTTTATTACCGGTCCCGTAATAAACACGTAATCCTCCGCGCTTTGATCTCGTAATATAGTATCGCAGTGTTTATGATAATTGAACAAGCTTAGACCGACGGAGGTGACAAAGTACCAATTGTTCAGATAAGCGCTATTGTCTGATACAAGATCAACGGTAGTTGCATTGTTGACAATTCGCACTTGTCGTAAATACGGCTTGACCTTTCACTGTTTAAAAGCTATTTATCGGCTTTTGTGGATTCTAGACGTTTCGAAAATGCATATCGGACATAAATTGCATATCACCGATTGATTTATCCGTCGAACGTGCATGCGAACGTCATTAAATGCGAAACAAGCTCTTGGCGCATGATCTCGATAAGTCATCGATATTAATCGTTACATTTGCGACGATAGCTAATCATCATCGCATAATTTAATAAGCTTAAAAACTCTACATATAAAAAAAGCATCAATCGGTACGGCTCTCGACGAACTAATCGACTAATTAAAACCCGAGGCCCGAGATAACCATCATCGGCGAGCATTCTAATGGGACCCCGTCGAGATTTATGGCCCTCCGATGCGGATTCGGACTTTTTTCCATTGTCGACTTTCTCACGTGGCGTTTTTCGTCCTGCAATAAACAACTCGGCGAATGGAATCCCGACATATTGCCGTTGATTCGGTTGACGCGTGGGCCGAACAACTCGGACAACTGGACTGAAGCGTGCATGTCGCTCTCGTCTCTTGTCAACTCGGCAGTGTGTTATGGTGTTGTCATGGTGTGGGGCTGTAGGGGTCGCCGTACTGTGAGTAAGCCGGATTAAAATATTGCGGTGATTCGTTCTGATCGTTGAGAGGTTGATATTTTAATTTCGGGCAGATATCGATGGGTCGTTCGTGGTATGGTCAGGTCTTTGTTGCAAGGACTTATGGTGAAAATTTGTTGAAATCTTTATCGCATAATAAATTATTCAAAGCGCACTTATTCTCGAGTGAGTGCTTTAAAATATGGGAATCACTCACTTTTATTATTGTTTGAAATGGACTGAAGTAACCTTTTAATGACATTTTTATTGCGCCCGATAAATTCGTATGTAAAATATTTTGAATGGTTCTAAAAACGAGTATGATTCGATCAGAATCGAGTGTTTGGATTGAAATTCTGCGGCGATAAAGTTTATGCAAATTATCAATATCAATTGGAAATCCCTGCGACGCCATAAACTTGATAAATCCTTTACGACCGTCGTTTCTTTCTTATTTTATTCCCGAGTTATAATGCGACGGGTCCGAAGATAAAGATGGTCAATCAAAGTCGCCATCCTTCCATATGACAAATCTGATAAATTCCGCTTGATTTACTTCGACCTCTTCGCCAACGGCTACTTTATACGCGATCGAGTTTCATACTCGCATCCTCATATGTGGATTCCGTAAAATAGGATTTTCCGACACACAACACATGACTCGCTAAGTCTTGTTTATGGAATAAAAAGTATGACTCATCGGATAAAAAATGTAAAACGTGCATAAACACGTTATCCTGAAAGTGCCAGCGGACAATTGTCCTCATTGTCTGAAGCATTGACAGCTTTTACCACTCGTGCAAAGGAAGCGTCGCGTTTCCTTCCAACCGACAATTCTATCTTTTTAAATGCCACTTTCTATGAAACGTACGTGTGGGAAAAGAGTTTGATGTCATAGACGCCGGTATGTATTTTTTTTAGCAATAAACGAACGAAACCTTTACAATTCCAATCAAAATTGTTTTAAAATGCATCAAAATAGCCATCTGAGTCACACATCGGGGACATATAAGGGGGAGGACTTTCGGAACCCACACTTTACCTTTTTGCTTTACCGCGGTCATCAAGAAGTCCCTTTCCTCGGAGTCGATTCGTCGTCGACATAACATTGCGGTTTTATGGCGACTTTTCCGTGGGCCCCCTTCGGAACGCCCCCGTTCGATATTTACGCGGGCTTTTTTTCGAAATTTATTTATTCGAAAATGCGACTCTCTTTCCGGCTCTTTATTTCTCGAGCGGGGGACGTACGGTTGCATTTTGATAACGCTCAGGGTTACTATATCTCCTTTTTTATGTTGTTTTTTTTGACTTGTTCAACATCAGTGAAAGATTCGGCGTGAATTAATAAAAGGACAGGTGAAATTTGAGCCGAGGATTGATGTGGCTCTTCGTACGTTCGACATCGGCCATCCATCATAGAGGTCGCCCAGATAAGAACTGAGGCTTTCACTGGTCGGTTTGTCATCATCATCATCGTGCATCGAAAAACAATGGCCCAGAGAAGTTTCTTGACGTCGCCACGGAAAGATTAACGGCTCCGGTCGGTGATAATATTTATAATAACGCGGGTCCGGCCAAATCGCATTTGTACACATCGTTGGAGAAACGCGTCGCCATATGTCATGGGATGTGAGTGTTTTCGATGTGTGTGTGGTTATAATTAAATTTCATTAATTGCGGGTATTGTCTTTGAGAAGCGGTTTGGATCCGAATGATTGATTTGGGATGAGAATTTTCGGAATGCAGGTCGGACGTTGTCTGAAAACGAATGATTTATATGTTCTAACGTGAATTTATAATTCGTTAAAGATTTTTTAGGTGCGCCATATTTACATGACTTATCAAATGAAGTAAACAATTTCTTTTTCGAATTAGTCAATAATTTATTCAGTTAGAGTCATCAACTGTCGTTATTTACGATAAACAAAATCGTAAATAAATTTACACAAGCGTAAAATTATTTTAATCATAATTATTGTCGTTTCGTTTTATTGAAAATTTTAGTGATTAAACAAATTAAGAACGATAGCCGTGAATTTAAAAATATGCATTAATAAATTTTCGATTGAAGTACAATAATATATTCTACGCTTATACGTTAAATTATTAAACCATCAATAATTAATGTAATAAGAAAATTGAAGGATAAACCTAACGTTTTCATAAACGAAAAAGATTCGAATTTTTAATTGTGCAATATCAACAATTCAACCTTGACACAATTGAGAAATTTACTGTTTATTATGAGAAATATTCATCGGACAAAAGAGTCAACACAGCGTAGGGGCAAATTAGTTACTGTCACTCACTAATTAGTGCTGTTTGACGATGATTGATGTCAATCAACCGTTTCAGAGACGCGTATCATCAACACCGCACACAATAAAAACCCGACATCCAACTTGTCCAAACAACGCCGCAAAACACAAAAAACATTCGCATCAAATATTCAAATAAACAAAGTCGAAGACAAAGGCGAAGCATAGGTGCGTTTATATCCACTAATTTATTGCCAGAGTGGCGGATGAGACCCGAAGGCAGGTTGTTGTGACTGAAAGGTGCGTGTCCACCACTCGTCAATCAAACGCCACCCCCTGAAATAGCTCAGATATCGAACCGACAGGGTGCTGGAATATACATGCCCGAGTAACGCGAACGTACCCTCACTTTTACATGTGACTCGTATCTCGGAGCGTGCTGTTCGTGTGTAACTTGTACGGAGACAAATCGATCGCAACGTGTGTGCATATACGTATGAAAAAATATTAATTTTGTGGAATAATTCGGTCGGATGAGATATGGCGGTGTCTGGTAATTTATTTGCTTTGAGAGATCCGCGTCAATAGGGTCGCCGCTCTTGACATTCCGAAAAGTTCGCCGTCACATGACAAAAAAGTATCGACTTACGAAAATCGTATACGGTTTCGCAAATGAAACGCGAATTCCGTTTTGAAAATTATATTTATTGCAAAATTTCGAGACGAGAGATCAACTTTTGAAAGAAAGGTTGTTTATTGCTGTTGTGTCAATGCGATTCGAAGCGCGGCGTCGAGTTAACACTCTGATGTACCGTATTCCCAAAAAATAATATACTATTTTTTAATTTTTATTACCTAAACGATTCAGTAGAAACGTGCGAATGGTTTTAAATCCGATTATAATTCTCAGATGAAATTGAATTACGACGATGACCGACAATCACGCACTTCTCGCGACTGTGGTTTATCGGAATGCAATTTTGTCAGGAGGCATAGAAAGTTTAACGAGTCAGGCGACTCGCAAACGATAATTTAACACCGCTGTGTACATTTCGAAACGTAAACTCCTTATAAATAGTGGTAACTAACGAATGGCTGACGGTCTTTATCGACACGGCGAACCTTGAACCGCACAAAGACCGCCGCCCCCTTTATCATCGGCTTTTACTGCCTCGTCCGAAACACTGACAGTTATTAAAAACCGGCAGATTACACGAATTACGCTCGCATCGGCGAGTTATTGACTTCGGCGACAACTCGTCTCTTTTTATTTGTATCGCGGTGTTATTTGCGACGAGACGTTATCGAGAACGAGTTTGCGCATGCACTTAGAAGGACGGGTAAATTACTATCTGATGATATAAAAATCAGTATCGGCATTGCTAATTTGTAATTTGTCCGATGGCGTTTTAATGGAAACGGACTATTTGAACGTCTTTGGCTTGTTTTGCGGCGTTTGATTTTTGTTTCGGTTGACTTACGATCGCCGCTAAACGTTTTGTGCCACCATCCACCTCGCGAAGAATGGATATCTGGTTACCGGGCTCGGATCCGCCGTCTGCTCGCTTATTATAATAACTTATATGAAGATATAAATGGCGAGAGACTCGCGTCATTCATCAGCCTGTCGTGCCATATAATTAAATCGAATTCAACGCCGGCCGCAACTTTCAATTGTGCAAAAGACTTTTGTCGCCCACTCGATTTTTCGCACGGCTCGTTGTTGACGATTGTTCGACGATGACAATAATAAATAAACAAACATTATACAGCTTTGTATAAGGATCCATCGGTGATACTGGAATGTCCTAATTTGGATGACACTATATCATCATCATCATCATAAGCCTATACAATATTTACTCCAGGATAAAGCCGTTCCAATATCATTCGGTAGGAAATTAGTTTTTAATGAGTTTAAATATTAAAAACAATTGTTTTCAAATAATTTTAGATCAATTACATGCATATCTATTCAAAAAATAAGTTTAACTTTGATAATCAGTAGAAATTGATACATTCAACAACGTTTAAAAAATTTTTGAGTATTGTAATGATTTATCAATATTTTTTTTATAAAAAGTAATGTTTTTATCACAAATAGATATATAATAGATATCGATGATAATGTCAACAAAAAAAAAAGAAATCTTGGCCACACTGTAGTTTGAGTCTGAAGCCATGGATCGTCAAACTTTTTTGCGTCCCACTTACTTGCGGGAACGGGAAGCTCGTGAGGCACGATTAAATAAATTACGTTCGACGTTTCGATATGTTTATTTACGAGCGGGTCTATCGACGAGTTCGACATTTAATTACCAGCCGTTAGAGGAAACCGTCTCGAGATATGAGTTATTTATTGTGTGGAAAATGTCGAACGTGGGCCGCTTTATGGGAGACGAGCGAGCGTCGTCCGTTTACACGAAAATTGAATCATTCTGCTGGGTCATGCAGTTGTGGACTCAATGGGATCATTGTGTCTCATAATCGCGAAATGTGTGACACACATTCGGACGATAAGTCGTATTGTTGGTGTGTCACGTTTCCGAACCATTGCCCACGTAGCATGATTTAAAAAATGTAACGTAAGTTGATTTTCATCATCATTATATGCAACCTACATAACATCGGAAGTTCAATCATTTTTTTAATACTAATTTAATATCTATTTATTGTACATTTTGCTATGTTTTAGTTATTCATGCAAAAGTTAAGTCATATTTTGAGGTCTCGTGACCGATTTCGAAAATTTCGGGTCCCAAATTTTTATTTAATGTTTTGAACAATTTTTGAAAAGTTGTGCGTATCTGAACGTTGGCATCCAATGTTGGTAATATTAAAATTTTCCTCGGATGTGGCGTAAACCCCACGTTGGGAATCATGTTTGATAATCAAACGTTAAAGCATTAACAGACGATTCGATCATGGTTCGATCGAACTAATGGATTTGTTGCGTTTCGAACCATAATCGAACGTGTGTTCAGCGGTTCGATTGCACATTATCATTGAGTTCGATGGAATTTCCAAGGGTTTTGGTTCGATGGGTTCCAAAATCGAACGGATGGCTGCAACCACCGACTGAATTTAGTGCAGGCTCGAACCAAGTTCTCAATATGGGTCATGTATTGTATATATTGTCTCATGACTGTATTGGTTCGTCATATACCATACTAGATGTCCGTTGTGCGGTTGCACCGTATTAGGTCCACCGATCGGATTTGGTTCGATCGAACCATAATCGAACGTTTGTTAATACTTTCAAATCGGTTACGAAAACGATAAAAAAAACCGCAAATCAAAATCGAAACCATCGCCGTCTGCCAATGTCAACTGGGCCTTTCCAGTTATTCCGCCGCAAACACTCGACACGCAGAATGGTGGCTTTCCCTCCATCTTCCATAAAAACACCTAACACAACGGTGGGCGGCGTGTTGCGCTCGTAAAGCACCCGCCCATCAAACGGCACTAAAACCTCGCTTTACGACCCGTCGAAATCTTTAAGCGCCGCCGCTACGACCCCCAAATATTGTGACGGCGACGTTTTACGACGACGATAAAACATTCAAAACAAACTCATTCCGAGATAGCGAGTGGACCCATTGACGGATGGGTCCGATGATGCATCGATCGATCGACGCAACGCGCTTTGTTCGGCCGTAAATTTTCGGGTTTTGGTTTTCGTTTTTACGGGTCGGGTGTCGTCCGAGGCGCAGTGCATCAAGCTCACGTTTTATGGCAGGATCTATTATTTGAGTTTTTTTTTGTGGTTGTTGTTTTATTGTGTTGTTTTGTTGTCGAGATAGGGATGTCGAATGAATCAAATCTTGTTGCTTTATGGACGCAATTAGAAATTGTGTATCTGAGTTTTTAATGTTGGGCATATAAAAGTATAATTTATGGGAAGGTGGGTTAAAAACATTTTGTCAGGTGTGTAATTTGATTTTTTTGTATTTGTTAAATCGACGATTTGATTGTTCATTAATTTTCTATAAAATTTTATAATAAGGACTGAATGATTGTATTTTTATATACTTAACTGATAATCGTTATGTTTATCGCGTCGTTTTCGATATTCATCATCCATTAAATATCAATAAAGAATTTACAATATTCATCATATCTGTAATTTGCTTATCTATAATCTTTCTATGATTTTTTTATGAACCATTGAATAATTTTGTAAAATCTTAGCACCCTAAACTTGTAGCCACTGATGCAAACAATCATCAACGTTAACTAACAGGAAACGGATGTTGGCACGTGATTAAGGGCCCCGAAAAGTAAACGATAACCTGAAGAGCATCGATGTACCTTTCCATTGTCTTTTTTTGTCAAAGCAGGTGTAAGTCACCACGACTGAAAGAGCATGACATTTCTACACCCATTCAAATCACTGTCGATTATTTAATCGATTAACCGTTCGATTTATTTGCTTTATTTAGTCATTGACTTCATCATTTTGACTTTTCATCGTCAACTTATAATATTAGTGTAATTATTTTTAAAGTTCAAAGGGGTCCCAAAGAAGACCCTTCTATATAATTGTCGGGGCAATAATGACTTTTTAAGTGTACACATTTTTATTACCATTGAATGGTAAATATTATAGAAGGTACCTAATTCAAAAGGACTTAATAAAAAATAATTTAAATCGAATCTACATCAATTAATCTATCTATTAACTTCACTTATTATCGCTCAACTTAAGTTATCAGTGAAATTTGATATATTTGATAAGACAATCATTAATTTGAATATATTAAGAAAAATAAAATAATACTGTTCTTTAATATCACTTCATAGTATTATACCTACACGTAAAAAATCTCTTTTGATAACGTATCCAATCATAAAATTACGACTATTTCATCATTATTTACACCATATAGCCTCGACTTTACTGCAATTCGAAAAAACTAAATTGCATTTCATTGTATATTGATTTGAATCGTCATGAAAAATGTCGATAATCCGAAAAGTGCATAACGCGTGCGTGTCGTTCGTATCGATTGTGGGCCCCGCTCATATAACACGTACGCCCCTGAATGACACCAATAAATCAACGCATTTTGGTCAGATGAAGGCCAGAAGCGCAGCTGACGCACGCCACTGTGCTATGGCTATGCACTCGCGAAACTAAACATCCATCATTTGTCACTAGGCGGCGTCAACGAACAGTGGCGGCGCGTGGAGTGCGAAAAAAATAAAAATATTTCACAAATGTTCTGTCAAATGTTGTCATGTTGATATATTTTGTCGAGTGAAATTGTATCTC
>JAOXNN020000010.1:616634-646923 GCA_028571205.2 Hydropsyche betteni
TGATTTTATTAATTAAATATTCAAATCGGGAACACATTTCGGGTTCACACAATCGGGTTTTCACATTTTATCGTTTTTCGTTTCTTAACAAAACCGCAGTCGATTGGTTACGTAACATCGGGCCTATTTATTAGTTTTTATATAAATTCAACACAATTTCCATATTTTATTTTCTTCAAAGAAAGAATGCGTTAAAAATTCATTACATTTATAAAAACACACCAATTTTTATAATCTGACAAAAGTTTGAATTCGAACCGTTTTGTATCGAACTAAATTGCGTTCCTCTTTTATATAAACGACGTTTCGAAACGAGCCGAGCTTCGAGATCGTTTCCATTGTCTCTTGTTCGGCTCGCATTATATCAACGACTGTTATAACACGCACACACTCTACAAAACATAACAGAATGGGCTATCCGTGTATGTAGATTCGTTTCCATGTCTGAGTGCCCGTCAAATGGCTAATCAGTCGTCCATTATCGCGTTCATCTAGTATCACAACAATACAATGTATAATGACTGCCTACGGTCTCGTTTTGTTTCCGTTTATGCTAAAAAGTATCGTCCGACATCCATCTGAGTTGGAGTCCAGTTATTTGTGTATAGGGTGTTGCGGAAATCCACCCGGATTAAAATCGTATAAGAAACATTTTTCGAATTGTATCGTACGTTTGAAAATGTGCTTGTCACGTTTATGTAATTTTGTCGCATCGATGCTGCGTTTAGGTTTTAATTATCGTCGGTGTGTATGTGTGTGTGTGTGTATATATATACAGTAAACGCGGATAATTATTTTGGCAGAGAAACTATCATAAATGGTTGGCGTGTAGGGAGCGATGGTAATTAAAAACGCTTTTAATTGGCCATTTACAGACAATCACCTGAACAATCACAATCGGAATGAGCGCTCACGTAACGTTAACGGACGTTTGACTCGCGTTGCGTTCCAACTACATTTTATACGAAGATTTCGGTTTTTTTAACATCAAAACATGCAAAGTGTATAATTTTCAATGCTCAATTAGATTTTTTTTGACACCATTGAAAGTAACTTTCAAAAAACTGAATATAATTTGATTGACTAATTAACTTCAGATTTTTCTTCAGAACGACTTATTCATTGACATATTCAAAATACGTACTGTTTTGTGTGATTCGACAAATGTTTTTAATTTTAAAATAGATTTAGTACGTTATAATATCGGGTAAAAAATACGTTCACGTAACCGGAGCCGCTTGCGATCGTATCTGCTTAATAGATAATAAAAGTTACCTGTGAAATTGTACAACAAACTGGTCTCGGCGCCCATTGTACAATGGATATGTTCCACTTACACACACACATTAACAACATACAAAAGCTTCATACACGAGTAAGTGTATATGCATGTACTCGGTCATCAACTGCGTCAATCACGACCATTTTGTACCAAATTACCGATTCGCAAATCCGTCATACATACTAAACAATCTCTAATAACAGATATTCGACATGCCCAACACTTAACAAAAATAATACAAATTTATATATATAAGAAATTTAAAAAATATATATATAGTTACCAATGATATGATCGAGATCGGTTCTCACGTTCGATGTGATATTGATCACATGTCTGGATCTATCGGATACCATTCGGCCGACAATTTGCAAAGTCTAGTACAAAACCTGTCAAATAACGAGGAGGCTTGTTAAACATACATATTACGGGTTGTTGGCTGTCAATCTGGCGCTAATGACGTCCCCAATTATCGCGGTTCGACTGTACCCAGCAGCTCGTTAAATATATGACTACGTTATCATTATGGCGTTCGGTAAAAATCGGTTCGTTAATAAACGAATTGTGACCGTTGAATTAAATGAAAAGTGTCTGTACCGTTTATGCGTTAGTTTTTTTTTGCGCGATTTTTATTTGATAATTGAAATCAATCCTTTTTACATGACGTATAAAAATGGTGAGGTCAATGGTTTAGTTGTTAATTCTCAACGATCTTTAGTAATAGTTGGTTTAGTTTATATCTAGTAGCTTTCAAATATTATAATTTTATATTTTTCGAATTAGTGATCGTTTTTCAATAATAATAATAGTTTCATTTTTTTATTCGATAATAGTTCCATATCTGATAACGAAATACTTGTAACAGTTTCTTCCAAGCTGTAGAATCAGAATACGTGTTTCATAAAGCAAATAAACCGATTTAAAAAAAAAAAGATTTAAATGAAGCGTAAGCAACAAAAGTTTTCTTTTATTTCTTGAAAATATTTATTTACTTTGGTTGTATATTGGATAAAGTTTGTATTTCATTGGAAATTATGTGTATGGAAAATAGTTTATATTCAATTTTCAACTACGTTTTTGTATAAAGATGGACTTTTAATGAATCTCGTATACCGTGTTCGTAAATTAAAAAATGTCGAATTCATATGTAGTTTTTAATAAATATAATTTTCATCGGTTCAATATATACCGTTAACTCATAACCCGACCGAATTAATTCAACTAATTAATCTTTAAATCTCTCTTTGTAAATTTTTACCGAGTATTTCTCAAACAATTAACGTATTCATTCGATTCTCACGCCCGACATCTCCGCTTTTTTACTTCTCGGTTACCATTTTTATTTTTTAACGGCCATCGAATAGCCATAATTTTCGACTGTTTCACATCGCCGAGTGTTTTGTAAGCAAAAAAAAAATAAATGATTCAAACTTCGATATCGTAACGATATTTAGATTTTCGATACGATCTAAATTTATCTATGGATCATAAATTTGTTTCGTGTATCGATTTAATATCAATTATTCGCTCGAAACGTTTCGAAAATTATTTTGCGATTTTCCGTCGTTTGATCTGTCCGTGATTATGATCAACGTTCTATTTTAAAAATGTAATATCAACCTATTATTTTCAGGAAGGAAGCTATTAATTATTGTAAATTACAACAAATTTCAACGAATCGATTAAATTTCAATGTCGCGTTTATTAATTTAATCTAAAAATATATATTTTTGTATTAATCAAATTAAAAATATCGTATTTGATAGCAGGAAATATAAGAACATTATGTGAAAAAAACATTAACGATTTATTCGTTTAAAAACAACATTTGTATTAAACGATAACATCTGATTTTTCAATAATATTTACGATTTATTTAAAAAAGTGAATTTCCGCACTATTTTCCCTACTCATAAATAAAAAAAAAACATGGGAATTTAATTGTTACAGAATGAACTATTCAAATTCTTCGATTATGACATAATTATTGTGCTTGTTTTTCATTTTAATACTTGAAAAATCATAATTTAAATATTAGAAATCCCGATAATTAACACGTCCCATCTGGGGGTCTTGAATCAAAATTTAACACCCCTGACTTTATATTCGCAGACACAATACTAATAAGGGTAAATATTCATAGTCGTGTCTGCGCCTTGTTGGCTTCTTCAGGGAAACTCAGCCAACTGTAAAATACTAAACATTACGCTGGATGGAACTGTGCGCCGATCCGATCTCGATTTTTATTAAAAATTATAAACAGAACTAACCAAAACAGATTACAAATCACAAGGCCCAAAACGGATTCGGATTATGCAAAGATTTGTAATTTTAATTCGTAGCCGCTGATTAGCGAATAAATTAGAAAAGTCAATTAAGCGGATTGCATAACGCCGAAAAAATAATTTACGGAAGTAAGAACTTTTAATTAATTTTTGCATGCACCTTAATTATTGGGTACGTATCCGACATGACTGATTAGTGCGTTTTTGTCTCGTTCTCATCATTCTTAAAACACAAATGTTTTAATTGCTTTAAAAAAAATTGCGAAACACAAACGGTGATGTCACAATTTACGTCGGAGTAATTGCATCCGTCTAAAAATTCGATAACAAAACAATTACTAATTTTTGTACGAATATTTTCCTATTAAAATCAGAAAATTTTCCAATTATTATTTTTTGAAATTTGCGCGATAAATTCTCAGTCAATTTAATATGAAATTTCTCATGTAAGATTAAAAAAAACACTTATTATATTTTTGTTTATATAAATATTTATTTTTCGATATGATTATTAAATGGATTGATGATTCGAGCATATTATGTTCAATCTGAAACTATGTATGGGATGTTTTCTATATTTGATTCTTCAAGAGTTACCTTCTCCTTATCATTATCGAATCTACCCTTATACATTTAATAGTGTCTATAAATCACATACAATACATATGATGATCATGATGATATTAATCATTATTTTTTCCCTTTATAAAATAAAACCGTCGGCGCAGTATCTCAAATGTCTCGCACTGCAAACTTACATGTAAATGAGCGAAGCGAGCTAACTAGTTGGGCTCGCCGGGGATTGTTTTGTGTGTATGTAATTTACAGCCAACCGAGATCCACCATGATGATCTAGCCAGGCTAGATCTCTCCAAAACTCAACTCTGAACCCCTGATTATGCGAAAGCCGTAGAGAAATCGGACAGTCACGAAACGATCAGCGTATTGACTTTAGATAACAGACCGCGAAATCGTGCGCACATCTCGCAAGATCGTGAACCGAACCTGTTGAAGGCTTCTTGGGTGGTTGCCGATTTATTACGTTTGAGGATGGTCGATTTTGCATGCTGAATAAGATCGGATAAGGCTCTCGTCTAGGTGCAAAGTAGCCCCTTTCTGTGCGGCAGTAATGAAAGCTCTTCGTCGAGGAAATTGTGTTGTATATCGATTGGATTTCTTGATTATTGAATTCGAATCGTATATTGGATTTGAAATTATTTGATTCGGTATCAAACGAAATTGCGAATATATGATTATATACATATTCGAGTTTTTAACAGTGAACCGATCATTAAAAAATGATTTGAATTTCGTATTCATTTGGTAAAAAGATCGTCGCGATAAAGCGGCCGTTGTTCACAAAACGGACCGCTTTTGCTCGCTAACAATACGCATTTTTATATTGGGTGCATTCGTTATGAAGGAGCGGTTGTGTTAAAAAAATAAACCGAAGTTAACACAATAAAAACGTACAATGAATTATTTGTAAAACCAATTTTGTGGTTGCGCAACTGTCGTTGCGAGACGGCCCTCAAACTTCGCTATTAATTTCTTTAGATATTTGCTTCCGTTTTTTTTTTTGTTTAACAGATTCGAATCAATTGATCACAATTGCTAATCCATGCGTACTTATTTGAACGATTTGCATAATTAATGCTAATAAAGATTCAACTACTATTTAGAAATTAATGAGTACTTTGCTCCCGTATCGCTTCTACGCCCTATCTCAACTCTCCAAACTCCGTCACGACCAAAACTCAAAACCAACACTCCCAACGACCCAGACCA
Source organism: Hydropsyche betteni (assembly GCA_028571205.2). Lineage (NCBI taxonomy): Eukaryota > Metazoa > Arthropoda > Insecta > Trichoptera > Hydropsychidae > Hydropsyche > Hydropsyche betteni. The sequence goes on from JAOXNN020000010.1 coordinate 621,990, forward strand.
CAGTTTGAGAACCTCCAGTGTGTGTGTCCGTTCGGCAATTGTGACTAATTACCGACTTCCCGCCTCACCTGGCTAAGTGCGTGTGTGTGTACCTGTGCTCGAGCACACATTACACACGCCGTCTACCCGACCGAATAATTTCGATTCTATCTCAATTCGAGCACTCCAATGTGTGTGTATGTGCATTCAAATGTGTGCATGTGCATTCGGATGTGTATGTGTGGGTTTTTGGGGTCGTAGTGTGCGTGCAAATGAAGTAAGAAAGGTGTACAGTGAGCGATGATTGCGCAAAACGAATTGTGCAAATTGTGTAAGTTTTGTTTAAATGGTGTGATGGTAATCTTTGTTTTCGCGCTTGAAATAGATTGGAGTTTTTCGGGATTGAGGTGTTATATAAGTTTATCGATAATGTTTCTCGTTGATTTCGTATATGTGATTTGAATCAGTTTAGAATACGATGTGTTAATTAGAATGTAATATTGTATGGTTTTATTGTTCGGCGGTGAATGTAATGGTTATTGTTTGTTCGTTTAATTAATTAATATAATCTGAGACAATTTTTTCATGAGATAATTGCCAATTATTTTTCTCAATAGGAAGTATTGCAACGAAAAATAAATAGATAATACAACATTTGGAACTATAAATTTTTATAATTATAATTTTGTGACTCTTTCATCTATAGTAAAATATTGAATGAAAATCATATTAGTACATTCTTAGATATTTTAATATTTCATAGAAAAAAAATGATTTAAAAAAACGAGAATACTAAAGACTATATATTTTTTATTATACAAAAAAATTAACACATTGAAATATACATATTTCATAACAAAACAACGTAGAACACGGAACCGCTCGCACGTATGTTTCTTTCGCCATTATACGCAGTTGTCTCTTTGTTTCCGACACGCCACTCACTAGTTAACTCGAGCCATTCTGTGCCTTAAATACAAATTAATTGACACCGTTTTTTGCGCGAACACTCGCTCCCAAATCCGAAAAAAAACCTAACCTAATCCACCCACGATCAGATCTCGCCCAGGAGCGTTTTCCCCGCATCTTTCCGGCATTTTCCGTCGATTACAGTCAGCGATCACGTAACGCGATAATCATTATGTTAATGGTGGCCATAAAGCATAAACGGACGTTCAAATTCAAGGCGTTTATAAGCTCGCGTTTTAATTGCGGCAACAGGATATAGACTGGTATACGGTTGATTGTCCGTGACGATGACGCTATGCCGCGTGTAACAAAAGTGCCCGTTTTGTTGCTTCTGGTGTATTATATGAAGACGGTTTAATTTTTAATGTGGTGCAAAAAAAATTAGATCGGAATCGGTCGTTTTGCATAAGCGTTCGGTGTTGGTTGTTTTTGAAGATTATGTGAATTTAATTTGATTGTTCTTTCTATCTGTTGAACTGTGAGGTCATCGTGTGTAGTTTGTATGGACGTCGTTTTTTCTATGTCAAATATTTTTCTTTTTAGTGTTTCGATCAAGTGATGATAAAGATGGCATAATTCGAATGTTTAGAATCTAAACTTTAGGTGCAGTTATATCCATCTCGTAGTTGCACAAATTTCCGCTTAATTTTAATTATTTGTACGTAAACTGATACACCAAACAAGACTAAATCATTGATAATGTGTAGATATACATATCAGAAGTCCTAACATGAATCTGATTATTTCCGATTATTTTGCCTTTTTCCTGATTTAAAAAAGAAAGCTCTCAAAAATAACTCTTTTTGAAGAAATTTAATAGTGAAAAAATTAAATAATTGCTCAATAATGAAAACACGTTGTTGTATCATGTAGCACTCCATTTTTACTAACCCTAACCTCTCAGCTGTCCAATTGTTTTTTTTTTCAGTGTTGCTACCAATTCACTGTACAAATGGCGGCAAATTTAAATCTTACGTAACATATTGATACACCCTACATAATAAATTATGAAAATGTACACACTTTTTTCAATCCAGAAACTTTTTGATCACCCAAAAAATCTAATAACACAACAAAATGGCATCGTTATCATCATTAAGTACCGTTTTCGCCAACAAAAATCCCAAAATTGCCCAGCGCTCTTACCCAAAAATTCCAATACACAACATTTTTTCCCTCGAAGTTTAATCGAGCTTATTGAATTAGCGGCGAAGCCTCTCCGGCCGCTTTGCTGCTCACTTGCCTGCCAACCGAGTGGAAACCCATCCCTCGTCTCCGCAGTCATCATCATCGTCATCGTGGTCGTGGTAGTCGTCCAAGTAATGCTTCTTTGTCACGCTATGGAGCCAACCGAGCGTGGCCATCTTGGCATTAACATACGCCGCGTTCTCGGAATTGTCTCGTCAGCCGTTACGTTAACTAAACTTTTATAATTTTATGTGGTGTAATGATTTTTTTTGTTGTTGGATGCTCTTAGTTCGTTTAGATTGATGGATCGTGTGGAGTTTGCGAATTGAAAATTGTATTTATTTGGTGTATGTCGTTGATGTCTTTGAGTTGTGTATGTTCGGGTGTGTTCGATATGTCATGGAAATTTTTGTGTTGTTTTATTAGTTTGTAGTTGAGATTTACACTCGTCTTTTGATTTAAGATAGATAAACTGCGTAAAAGTCCATAAAAAAAATATGAAAGTAAAAATCGAATAAATAGAGACATTAAATTCATAATGAATAGGGGATTGGTTCAGGAAAGTCTATATATATGATAAATTAAAAATATATTTGATAAATCAAAAAAGCATTTATTTGGTAATTATTATATAATTGGCTTATATAATACGTATACATATGAATCATTGTTTAAAACAAAAATGATATACATTCATCTTCATTTGCGCTTCTTTTTTCTAAATTCTAAAACAATGTTTTTTTTAACAGGTTCGAAATCACTTTCATCATCACTGGAAATAATGAATTCTTCTATTAACCCATTTTAAAGAAAACGCTCTATTTGATCATGTTTAATTTTTTATTTAAGAATTCTGTGATCAATGATTGTTTTATTCTTATTATTTTTTAACAAATTGAAAATATACCTATTGAAAAAAATCATTTTGTTTGACGGCATAAACTGCACAAAACGAATACCGTACAAATCGGAGGATAGATATATTTGATTTTGTGATAACTTTTTCTTTTAAATTATTAGGCCAGGCGCCCACTGCGATTTATAGTCGCGGCGATCGTTTAAGTGCGCCATAGGTTAGGTTTAGGTTAAAATATACCATATGAGCGCACTTTAACCTAAAACAATGCGTTCCATTTTTGCGACTAAACGATCGCCGCGACTACAAATCGCAGTGGGCGCCTGGCCTTACACAAAAATCTATCGACGCAAAATCATCAATAACTCCCAAAAAATTGGCTCGATTTCAAAATTTAAAAAACGCACACCACCTTCAAGATGTGTACAACCATTTTATGCGTCGGGGGCGCCCCCCGCGGGCACGGGAGCCTCCGTCCGTGAGACCGCGCCCCCTCGCATGGGCGGCCCCCGCTCCGCTTGATTAATGCGAGCCGCGGTCCGATAAAGACTTTTGATTTGGCCGTCGTCTATAATGAGAAACCCTCCCAGCCGCATTCATCATCGGGCCGAGATCGTTCTCCTTTTGTTTGGTTCGCCTATTAATATTCCGACGGACGTATGAGAGGTCTCTCTCGCGCGGCGTGTATGTATCGCCTTGTGCGGGGGGTGCTGTTGGAAAAGTCGCTGGTGAGGATCGTGTCGATTGTGGCTTTTGGATTGTTGAAATCAGGTGGTGAAATTTTCGAGGAGGATCTGTGGAGGTTATGTTAATGAATAAGAACAAAAACAACAATGCACAAGGACTTGTATGTGTAGAACAAGGACTTGTTGGTGTATATATGAGTTTGGGTATTTTTTCATGTTAGACAATTCGGGATATTGAAATCTTTAAATGTTTAAATGTGTCACATCTATGTAATGACTATATCATATGTTACTGAACTTTGGTATTTATTATAGTAAGAATCGGTCTTTTTGAATAATGCTATAAATGGCTGTGTTCAGAAAGTGCTGAAGATTATGGTGACATCAGGTAGTATTAAAGTTTCGACACATGTAAATAAATTGTGATGTAATGTCGAAGTATGAATGTATTTTATAGTAATAAATAGTAATTATATCAGTATTGATGTTTATAATCGTTAATTAAGGAGTGTTGTGTCAAAGGTTAAGATCTATGAATGGGAATGTTCAATAGACATTCACAATTTTTGTAAATTTGTATAAAAATGATTGTATAATGTAATAATAATAATAATTACATAATATGATGTTTAGTAATGAAGAATTTTAATTTACAAAATATAAATTTTTTTTGTCAAATTTACATAGATAATTACAATTAATTCATTCATCACATTCATGCCAATAAAACACGTGAACAAATCCAAAACCGTCACACTTTCATCGAAGACGTCAAATTGTAACTTTTGCGCCTACACTCTCCATACATTGAATTATTAAAAAAAAAATCATCGCCGTGTAAAAGAAGTAAGAAGGCGTCGAGCGCGAAGATGGCGTACCGGATCCTATAATGATATCGGTCATAATTCAAAAGTCGGCATCGCAGCAGTGCAGGACCGATTCGATTAATTCGATGGGATTTAATCGAAGACGCGTACATGGTGACCCATGTGTTATCCATTGCCTTCATGTGGCATTTGCGTGACGATGGGGCGTCCTCAAGATCCCATATTGAGTGCTTTTTTCAATTGTTATGTGCTTTTGATGAATAATTATCAAGTTACTAATTAACGTCTAGTTCATGTTTAGATTGAATATATCGATCTTGTTCTTTTGATTTATATACACATATTAATTACATTCCAATCATATTTACATGTTATAGATATGACATGGTCTTTAAAAGGCAATGCATCGTTATTTGCAATTAAAAGCGATGCTGAAGAACACCGCACGAGAAGACAAAACAAAAATAAAGCAGCATGTTCGTTATACATGATTGCTTATTTATTGCTATTGACATTTTACTTTGATGTACGTCGTAAATAGTGGATTCCATTATAAAAAAATCGTATTATCCCATGCAGTTTTAGTATGGGATCCGAATTATGCATATCGATGCATCAATTAAATTTTTATGACATCGCATAAGCTCGATCGTAAACATTATTTACAATCGTTTAAAGGAAACTAAAATTGTATTCCGTATGACATTTGAAAGGACGATATTTCACTATTTTAACGTTTATCGACACCAAATTATTTTGTTGCGCATTAATATATATAAAAGCCCGAGATTTATGCCGTCCGTTTCACCTTTGACGGTGGACGAAAAATGACACTCGATTGTCAATGATCTGGCAGCGTGTAAAGACGAGAATAAAATATCAATAAAATCGACGAAATAAAACATCAAAAGAGGCGGGAATTTTCCAAATTCGGACCGTGAATAGATTCGAAAAAAATCAAAAAGGAAATTACACGCTGATTGGTTGACAGTGTATTAATCAAGACGCGAAAATTATGCCGAATTCAGAGTTTTATGGCGGTAATAAATATTGCAATATATTTTTTGTATATAATGCGAATAAACATGTATTCGAATTTGATAAATCGAATTGAAAACAATTGTATGAATTTAGTGAAAGTAAATGGAAATGTTCGTACTCGCTTTATGGAAATTGGTAGAAATTTTTTTGATGTTCCGTCATTTCGGATGCATAAATTTGAATATCTTATTCGGATTCCAAGGCATCGCTTTTTGTAATGAAACGGCGATTTTCAACATGGAATATGGCGTGTTTTGAAGTTTATCATATTTTATGCTTCTATACAAGTTTGAAGTATTAATTTAATCATCAAATTAATATAAATCACAAACTCGAATTGATATATTATGAGTATTATTTTAGAAACCCAAAATTTTTCAATACGATTTGGAATGATCGAAAATAAAATAAATCAAAGTTTTGAATTAATATAATATTAAATCTGTTGTCAATCAGTTCGTACAAAAAATTCATTTTGAATGTTTGTAACTTTACAATAAATCACTAAGTTATGAATCAAAAAACGATATTCGAATTATAGTTAAAAAAAAAAGAAAAGAATCCCTCTATTTTTTTACACACATACGATATAAATCTTAGAGATTCAGATCAAAAAAATTTCAAAGATATCTGAACCAAAATCTCACATATATCAAAATCCAAGCAATCATCACAACAGAAATTTTTCGAAGAACAAATTAATTCCGATACGTACTTTATGCAAATGATCCAAACGTGGATCGATGATCGAGAGCAACAAACGTAGATCTTCAGGGGTCATAATTTTAATTGATTTAATACCTATGGATGCGACAGCGAGATTTACAACCCCTGCCAGTCTCGTCTCGAAACGAACGCTAGCAATTAACTACCGTGGGCGTAACCCATAATCAAAAGATAATGATTATTAAGGTACGGTTCAATTATATAATTTATCGGTACGAGCTGGTCAATGGGTTCGTATTACATGCGCTTTTTTGTTCTCGGTCGTCATTCGTAATAAGAAAATTTGATTTTACTTTTCGAAAAAATGATTTCGGACGGATTGTTTTCTTGATTTTCGCGTGGGCGAGATTAACACGTCGAGGCTTGGATTAATCGTTGTTTATTTTTGTTGCAGATATCGCACGAGTACTGAAAAATATACGAAGGCATAATTTGAAGGTAAACAGAATTTTTTTATTTGGGTTTTTTATTGTTACATGCATTGTAGGATGAGATTCTTCTGTCATTGGAAATTTGAACATTTGTATGCAGACTATATGACTTTTTTAGAATGAAGCTTCACAATAAAATGTTTGGGTATTTTTTCAAGCCAAATAATATTTATCCATTCTGAATAGTCTTCAAACGACAAATCATTTATTGATTATAACCAACTTCTGCAATCGATAATAAATATAAACCTTTCAACCATGAACAATAAAAAATTAAAAAAACTGAATACACAAACGCCCAACAAAACATAATCACATCCAACTACAAACCCAACCACACACAACTTAACTCCAAACATCACATTCACATTGAAAATTCACATCGCATCCATATAAACAGTGCAAATCAACAGTGAGAGAGCACATCATAACAGACATCTTCGCAAGGGGGGCGTAGTCCCGGGGCCCCCGGCGGTCAGCGGGGGGGCGGGGCGGGGTGGCCGGGGGGCGGCGACAACAGGTGAGCGCCCCCCTCCCCTCGCCGGTGGCCCCGTGCGGGGAGGGGGGCGGGGACACCCGCGGACGCCCCGCTTGATTGAAAGCCGCCCTGACAGACGGATTACACCGTGGTCGCAAAATGTATGCGCTTTTGTGTCATATATATATATGTTTGCGAATTTGATTTGTTTCGTTGTGAGGTTGGGGATTGATTTTGAGTGTTGTGGTAGTTTGAGATAAAATGAAAGTTGATTAATAAATTTTTTTTATTGTGTTATTTTTTTGGTGTGTTAGTGTATTGATTTGGAATATGATAGTTTGAGACGGGATGAAATTTGAAATTTTTTTTTTTTATGTCAGTGTATTGATTTAAAATATGATCGTCTGAGATGAGTTGGAAGTTAAAAATATTGATTTTTAATTGTACGTTTTTTTTGTATTATTGTGTTGAGTTGGGTGAAATAGTGATTTTTTTAAATGTATTGTTTTTATAAATATATGTAGTTTATTTTATTAGTAGTGTGGTTTATTGCTTGATGAAGATTTGTTCAATTGTTATGTTTTTTTATTGTTTTTGAATTGTTGTCATTTAGAAGATTTGTTTGTTTAACTATTAAAATATTTGATTTTGAGTGTATGTATGAAAATAAAACAGTGCTACGTATCTTAAATTATAAAATCAGCAATGTGTTGAAGTTTTAAAATTTCAACGATCAAGTTTCAATTTTTTTTTCGAATCATATAAAAATGTCAGTATCACACAATTCATATTAATATTTCAAATTGTATACCGACTTAAAACTCACAACGAATCCACATAAATAAAAAATATATCCAAACATCAAAAACAATTCAAAAACGACCTCGAAAAAATTCTAAACACCAATTCATTCATTAAAAATCATACAACAATATTTTCCCTCTTCACCCAAACAAATTTCAAATTTCACAAACAAAACACAAAATGTTACAACATAAATATAAAAAAAAATATAGAAAACACATCTATTACAACAAAAAACATTATATTTACAAAATTTATTTTTTTAATTAATTTTTTTATTTAAAAAAATATAAATCGAAATCGCAACAAATCAAACATCCAATCCGACCACACCAAGCGACGAACCATCGAACTAAACAAAAACCCGACAAAAACACCACAAACTTCGCGACCAGGGTGTAGCAGACCGGTCGGCTTCGTCCTCGCGCGGCCACGGCATTGGCGGCCGAGTGCGCCCGCAGTGAGCACGTGTATTCGTACCACTTTCCACTCCCCATAATACGTTCGCGATCGCCTGGCCGCCGCCGAAACGCCGAAGGAACTTTCCCCGGACCCGCAGAGCCTCCGAAACGCCGCGGGAACCTCGAAAAGTGCACCCCGCGACCGCCCAAGTGCGCCAAGTGCACGCTCGTTCGGCGGCGTGCGTGTTAACAGTTTTCGCGACATGTGCCCGATGCGTTGACGAACTTTTCTCCAAATATATATATATATGTTTTGTGTGTGTGAAAATGTTCAGTGAATCACGTTCGGATTAATTGGCGTGTTTGTTCTGTTCTCTTCTATGTTGGCTAGTTCGAAAGGTAAATATGTCTTTTTTTTCGGCGGCGCGGATTGTTTTGGATATTTGTATGATGTTTTCGTTCTTGTGACATAAGCTATGTGCAATTTCGTCGGTTTGAGTTATGAAGTTTGCACGGGTTGAACGTGTTCGAAAATATATTTCGTACGTGTCGTTTAAATCATGTGATAAATGCGTGTAATTTAAAAATAATATCGTGAATTTTTCATTACGTTTAATGTTTTGAAATTTTTATATGTGAATTCGAGCCGCAATTATTTCGATTTCAAATTTGCATTATTATTTGAATTTCATTCGAAATCAAACTGTTATAGTTATCTAATTCGTAGATGTTGAATACTTAAATATTAAAACACACTTGTGATTTAATGTAAAGAAAGTTTCAGATGCATATAAAATTATTAGTATTTGAAAATTAATATACGTATAATAACACAATTTCAATGTTGTTGTTTTGAAAAAACACATGTTTAAAAGTAGAATAAACGTATTAAACGAGTCAATGAACATAAAAAATACGTTGAATCCGATCAAAATAAACATTTAAACAAATGTTTCCAACACGAATCAAATCTTTACATTTGAAAATTTTCCAAATACAACCACCAATTTGTGTCAAATCAAAGCGTATACTTTATACTTAACAATTCATCAAAACCCAAATGTTTATTCAATACATTGAGTGACATAATACATCAGCGCAACGCTAAAGAGCATAAACATCAACATCCCGACTCTTAACAAAATAAACAACATTATTAGGCAACATTAATACAATTAATACGCAGATGACGCAAACTTCCACACCTGAACTGCATCTTCTTTACGATTTATTCCGTTAAACTTATTGCACATTCGTATGCACAACCGCATAAATATACACATGAGGCGTGTAATTATTGCTTTGCCTGATAAACGACCGATGTAAAGGCGACCGAAACTCTGGCACGACGCCCTGAAGTCGAAATCTCGACAAGAGCAGAGGAGAGACGCATTCCGATTGTGTCGTCGAGGTTTGAGGAGCGATTTATTATGTGGCGTGTAACGTATTTTTTATAAATTCAAAAAAAAAAGCAAACTATAGTGCGTTCAGCGATTGATACGGCGGCGAACGGGCGCCGACATGCGTAAAACTAGCGCCGCAATCTTTCAACCCCTATTTTTTTTTTAGGAATGGCTATGGAAAAAATGTCCAATCAATTATAATGGTGTTGTGGCGTATGAATTTTAATGGCGTGCGCACGCCGAGCGTTTTCGCCGCCGGGAAGGTTGCCTTATGCAAAACTGGATGATTGACTGCGGACGTGTTTTATAATCGCGTCGTATAATATTCAAAACAGTATCGTCGAATAAAAACGCGTGTGTCATACACAGATTTATTGTGATTAATTTTGGAATTTTATTGAAATTTTTATGCGCACGCCATGTGAGAATGCAGTATGATTGAACTTTGATTGAAGAAAAAATCGAGGAAACATTATTATTGTGAATATTATATATTGCACAATTGTTATATGAATATTTTACAATTTGATTTGTTATAAATTTTAGTTAATTGTTTTGAAAATTATTTTTTTTAAATTTCAAATGAGCAACTATTTAAAAAATTTCATTTTTTTTACTTTTGGATATAATTGAGTTATAAATTAGATATAATTGATCAATACAAAACTATACTTACATAATTCAAAATCATATTCATATTCAAAGTGTATTTATAAAAATTGATTTTGAATACGAAATTTTAAATTTTCTGATATTTCTGTTGCTTTTGATAACGATTATTTTATAAATTTTATCGAATAAATCAATGAAACAAATCGCATTTACGTCTAATAATATATATTTGATTTATAACAAATCGTGGTATATCAAAAAGAAAAATTATAAATCCCATTCTGAATAATAAAGCGACAATTGAACCTCTATATTTTATTGCCGTACAAATTACGCTATTAATCGGCATGCAAATTTGCTGCAATTTGTACCCAGAATCTGAAAAAAAGACCTTCGCTATAAAAAAAAAACAGAGAACGTTCTTTTCGAGAATGTTCTGAAATTTTTATTGATACAATACATCAACGAGGAATTTCAGCGTTTTTCCACGTTCTTCCGATTTTTAAACGTCTTATATACATTCTGATTTATACTTCTTCATTTCGGATCAGCATCAGATTTAATAATAGTTTTACAGGGGACTCGTTTTTGTTCCTATATAAATTATGTTCATCACTCACGTTGTTAATGGGCAGAGAAAAATGCGACAGTCGGATCATAAAAGTGGGCAAATGAATTATTTTCGTACTCTTTCTCTTTTATATTGTGTGTTTTTTTTCGTCATATAATACACATATATACGTTTTGTGTATTATTGTGTTTTATGTTTCATCTCTTCAGTCGGTCTTCAGCGGCTGCCGGGCAAATGTTTACGGGAAAATTGAAAAATTGACCGGTATTTATCATCTCTTTTAAGTACATTTGTTCGTTCCCTTTATTTTTCGGTCTTTTTTCATACTTTCGTTGCTCTCCTCTCGTGGAAATATTTTAATTTTTCATAAAATTCGAGACTGATTGAGTTGAGCGTTATTAATTACGCTTCCGCCTTTCGGGGAACTTTGATATGCTGAAAATTTGATGATCTCAATTAAAATTATTATGATCGAATAAAAATATTTCGATTTCGTTGCATTCATCATATAATAATAAACTTTGTTTTTGTTTCGAATTTTGTTTGTATTGTTTAATTTTAGAAACACGAACATTTTTTTGAAACATGTTTTTCCGCCATTTTCGATTTGTTAGTGTCTCGTTAATAGACTAACTTACAAGTCTGAAAGTTATACATCATTTTTTCATATTTAATAAATTAGAATTTTTAAAATATAAAATGAGAAATGTTTTCAGTTGACTGATGTCGCAAAACAATGAAAATATTACCCTCATTTGAGTTACAAATTCTCAGTATATTATATCTTTTTTAAATTTTCTAGATTGAATTTTTTTTTAATATAATTATAATTCATTCTAATTAAATGAGATTATATAAAATTAAAAGAAAAACGTTTAATTTTTTTTTCGTTCAACAAAATTTCAATTCTTTCAACACTGGGCAATCTACAAGATTAATTTTCTTTCATTTCATATACAATCTCAACATTTCCAAAACAGGAAAACAATACAATTTAACCGTTACACAATTTATTATCACACACACAAACAGCATAATCCATAAACGGTTAGATCCAAACCATCAGATAACGTCACAAATTAGGACTCCACGAACGTTTTCCTTTTGGCAAAAGCCTCCGAAAGCAGCAAACACAATGCACCCGTTTAAAGAGAAAGACGAAAAAAATCCTCATACGCGAATTATAGTTAGTTTAACCGCCTATAGTAAATTGGGTTAGTTATTATCGTGGGGGTGCATGTTTAGCGGCGAATTAGCGACTTTCCAAACAGTTTATCATTCGAATTTGTTAATTGTCGGCTTAACGGCCGTTTTCGGAAAATTTTCCCTTTTTAAAACGGCCCGGCGTTGTTTGAATTTTTTCGCATTTTTATTCCGGCTCGTGTAAGCATATCGAAATAAGCGGCGAATTTGATTAAGCTCAAGACGTGTCGTTAATTCGAATTATGGCGTACTGTTTTGTTCTGTGGATATTTTATACTCAATTGTTTATAAAAAAAATTAATTGATTTTAATTATTTTCATATATATTTGAGATTCTTTGATAAAAAGCCATTATTTTTTCAAAATTTATTAAATTTGATTTACTTCGTCTGATTTGATGATATATGAATGTAATATTTTTGATGGGTATCTATGATTATTTTTTATTTTCGTATCGAAACGCATTCTAAACATCAATGATTTATAATATTAAAAAGAGTGTTAAAAATGCAAATTTTCTTCTAATTAATTTTTCAATTGAATGATTATTATATTATGACACGACTTATCAATTTTTTTTAATTAAGAATCTTCATATTTAATTAAACAAAACAGTTTGTTCTCATATGCCCATTTCGAGCGCAAACACTGTTATTTCCGAATTTTTTTTCCTCGCCCGATTTTGAATATTACTGAAAATTTTTTCACATCCAAAACATTAAGACCTGATCATTTTTTATTAATTATTCAAAGTAGACAAGCATCACGCTGTAATCTATGGCGATCATGAAAAAGCATCGCTGCGTAACGGCAAAGTTTCGCGCTCACTCCACAATACGTATTCACGTCATTATTTTTATCAAACGCAACATAAATTATCAAATCATCTACCAAAGTGTCGGCGATAAATTTCCAGTTTTTTTCCACGCAATCGCATCGTGTAATTCCGATGTACAACAATAAGAGTGGCAAAAAAAATAGTATGAGCGCGTGCAGTTTGCAACGAGGGGGGAAATAATTAAGTGCGTCAATTTGGCGAAAAGAAATGAAATTTCGCTGATAATACGCATTATCGTGGATTTGTGCTAATTTTTTTGTATATTTTTGAATTGTTAATGTGATATATTATTGTTGAATCTCCCCCTTTATTATGCGTTTTGATCGAAACGATTTGTACGAACGTCAGATGTTTGTATATAATAAAATTGTTTGTATTTTTATACGGTTTTATGCACGTTGATTATTAAAGTTAAGCGATTAATAGAGAGATCAATATACAGTTATAATATTTAATTAAAGATGATTTATAATATTCAAATTCATTGAGTTGTTTTTTTTATATTAGAAATCTAATCTAATTTAATTTAATTAAGGTTTTTTCACTGGAGTGTGCGTAATATATTCTGAATATGATTTTGATATATTTTAAGATATCCATCAGATCGAAATTATTTATGTCGCAAAAGGTGCATGCAAATCAACACCGAGATAAGATTCGTCCAGAAATTGTTAAAAAACGATTATCAGAGCGTTATACAATTTGAATACGATTAGAAAAAAATTTGATATATCGCCTAATTAAAAGCCAAAAGCGTACGGAAACTCGACGGTTCGGTCCAGAAACTTTTTCGAAAAAATTTCAAAAGCGTCATTGTTAACCATATGATTTATTCGTCAATGGGATATTTATACAGAAGCACGTCCGTCGTTGTGTATCTTGCACCCATTATTAAAGTAATATTAAACACATGCTAGTTTTTGAGCTTTCAAAAACAGATGTCGTCAATAAATCAATCGAGAGTTGGGGAGATTGTCGGGAGACTCGCACGTTCGTGCGCCGGCTCTTTCATACAACGAAAACGTGCGTGTGTATTAACCGGTGTGTGTATATGGGATTGTGTATGTTTGTCACACCATTGTGGTTTTGTCGCAGATGCCAGGAGAGAGCGTTTTCGATGACGAAAGATGCCAGTTTTGAACTTGTCAAATTCACGTTAGATTTATATCCGCTTTCTGGACGATGTCGTCTTTTCTATTTAAAAAGCTTCTGTGGACTTCTGTGGATCTGATCTTTGGTAGGGTGACAGCATTTCCTAGAATATACATTTAATTTATTTTTGATTCATTTGAGTATTTCTTCCAATATTTGCATTCAAACGAAACGGTTTTTAAATAAAAACAGTTATTTGTCGATTCGTGGTCGTCGTATTCTTTGATATTGAGTGCGTGTTTTGGAAACACGTTAACGCACTCTAAAGTCTATTGTTTCTTTTTTTTTGTGAAAATGTGATTTTTTCAATATAACAGATAGGCTATTCGAAGGCGGAAGTATAGAAAGAAACGTGCGTTTCCATGTAAATTTCACGGTTAAATATACGAATTTGTAAATTACAAAATCGTCGTGGTATTTTTGTGAAAGCTTAAGTTATTTGTCAGTTCTTTAAAAAAAATTCTTATGGTCTTTGAATAATGAAAATTTATATTTTATTTATTACCTATATGAGTGTAAATACTTTATTTTCAATTTTTATAAGTATAAATCTGATTGTTGAAAGTTATGATATCTAATAAAAAATAATCTCAAACTTTTAAACGTATTGAATCTTGAACTTCAATGAATGCTAGGTATATTAGACTCGTATAAGATTACAATGATAGTATAAAAATTCAATTCAAAATTTATTACAGAACGAAAAACTACTTCAAATACAAAACAGCACATTATCATACGAAGATAAATTATTTCGCAAAATCCGAAAATCCACCGAAAAGGACAAGGTGGGCGCGACATGTCGCGTGCAACAAATAGCAATCGCGCAACAATTACGCGCACAATTTATGCTCGAGCAGGTCTTGACGGCTCAATCTTTCTCTCGAGTCGATAAAATACGACGGCCGAAAAGAGGGACACGACGCCGACGAAAGGCCGGACGAAAAACGGCGAACTTTACGACCGTCGTAAAGCGAACTAATAAAATTAACCCGCGAGAGAGCTATACCTGGAGGCGTACTTTTGCCGGTCCGCTTTATTTTATCGGCCGTGTGTTTTCGTTTTTTATCTTGGTTGGGGGTCTTATCGAGTTTTTGAGGGATGAATTTGTAATGGGTTGTGTATGATTGTAATTGAGTGAAGTGGGTGGTTTTGATTGTGGATGAAGATTTTTCGTTTGAGTAGTTGGGATTCAAGTTTTTTTTTGACGCGCAGTCTCTTTTGGTCTCATTGTCAGATGATTGTGTTTGGTGAAATGTTACAAACAATGATATATTTAAGTAAAAAAATCTCTCAAGAATGATTATATAATAAAAATAATCCACGTTGGTATTGTGAGTTTCGAGTGTTAAGCGGAACAGATTAAAAAATTTGATTAGTCGTAAAAAAAAATTGGCAGAATATGTGATTGAAAATGTTTAATTTTATCTATTAGTTTGATACTTTGTGAAATTGTAAAAGTATTTTCTTTAGAAATATAGTTTTTTTGCAGGTTATATGATTAAATAAAAAGAAGATTTTGAGCGTTATCTTTTATGAATTTCCATAAGGGAAAGATGTGTGATGTTATATTTGAACTTCGTGGTGGTCAAAAAGTTTAACGAACATTAAGCAGTTACTTTAACTTTTGATGATCATCTTTTACTCGTATTTATCAAAAATGAGTCATTTTTATTCATGAATTATCCCTGAAAATTAATTCTTTTTGATATAATTCTCATTCAGACATTAAAATATTTAAATTAAAAAAATATATTTTGCGAAATTTCCATATAATTTGTAGCTACTCCGTACAAAAATAATGCACCTTTATCGCGAACATATCACATTTTTTCCATGCTGATAACTCGCATGCATTAAACGCATATTCATGCATTTAGGTCGAGCAATAAACAATACAGAATGCACTTTAGCAACACTTCATAATCTCGAACCTTCACAAATCCGCACACAACACATCAACAACCTCGTTTGCATATCCCAACAATAAACCAATCTCGAACCCGCCGCATGTAACAAAACCGATTAGCATTAGATAAACCGGCCGATTTTCGCGGATTTTTCCTCCGAACCGCACAACAGGTGCGCCCTTTCATTTCCTGCAAAATCGAAGTTTGATCGCCGATAAAGCCCTTCACTATTGGCTTTTCTCAGAGTTATACCCGTTTACTGTCACTTTGCGTACAAATACGTAAGTGTGCTGGACGTATAATTTACCGCTTTACAATGGGCGACTAGGTGGTTTATACGGTACAACATTGAGGTTTTATGGCGATTAGCTGTTATTCGATTATCAGGTGCGCGACTCGATCGTGCTTCCATGTCGTGCTCTTATATACGCTCACAATAAAGTGTTTTGTGTAATGGTACGTTTTATTAAAGGCGATGAAAGGTACGAAATGTCGGAAACGAAAATCAGTCATTGTTCGACAGTAAAAGCTGCTTTGTACGCTTGCTGTTGTTTTATGGATGGCGAAAGTATTGGTTGTATCTCTGAATGTGACTTGGTCGATTGATTTGTTTTGTAAAATGAAATATGATATTGATTTTCAAAAAACGCAAAACACTTACTCTTTGATTTATATAGTTTTTTTCATCCAATCATTTATAGTTGCCACTAAATTTTTAAAGGGAAGTTGACATTGAATGACTTAATCATTATCACAAATGAAACGATGAAAAAAGTAAATAAATTTTTTACCATATTGAAACCATCTATTGATAAAGTTGGTTTAAAAAATATCCAAAACTTGATTGATTACCACTGCTTCTGACAATTAGGAGTCTCTTGTTTTGTCTTTTAATTTTCTAGATCGTAATTAACTTAGATCATAAATCGATCGCTATTGATTTAATCGCTCGATCATACGGGTAAAGCAATTATCTACTGATTCGATTTTTTTTTCAGTAATTTCATAGACGTCAAGGATGTAATTTTTAGATCGTTCGCACGCAATAAATCCATCGAAGGTTGTAAAAGTATACAATTGCTGACCTTCGAAACCGCTGCGACAACACATTGTTGTAAAAAGCGTAACATAAATTACGCGTGGATCTAGAAAGTTATTTAGATAAGAACCCATTTATTTATAGACACTTATTCCTAATTAAATGTGAAAATTCGTTGTTTTATATTGTTTCTTTTTATATTGAAATAATGTGTAACGCCTTTTTTCATATGTCCAAAAAATGCCTATAAAAGCGTAAAAATGTTCTCATGCTTAGCGTTTTTTTTAACACGGACACAACAATGAGTAATTAATTAACGTCTTACGAAACTCATTCAAGCGGCGAACCGATTTCACATCCTCGTTAAATTCCACCGTTTTACACTTGATCTTGCGATTAATTAATCAGTTAATTAATTAACGTCAGTAGCCGTTCGGTATGATCGTTGTCTAATTGTCGAACTGTTATTGCTCTTGTCGCTCTTTGAAGTGCTGAAAAACCCATTGAAATGTTGTGCGAATCGAGTCAAGGATGATAAAGTCAAAACCGCTATGTGTGTTATCAGTAAATTATGAAACGACGTTGAAGCTTCGTAAATCATTCTTAAATGGGAAAAAATGATGTTGCTTATTTTATGAGAATTTTTTTGGATTAAATAAATAGTTTTCAGCGATTATCAAAGCTAAGTGACGCGTGATGTGGTCAGTAGGTAAATGTGATGATGTAACATATTCAATAGTATATTTTTAATATATAATTTTACGAGAGATATCGCATAAGTATAATTAATTAAAATTTCTTATTATATCATAAAAGGCTTGTTCGGCGATGAAATGACTATGATGATTTTAAGAATAATTAAAATCAAATATTTTCCGTGTATTGAAAATATGTTGAAGTGAATATAAAATTTTAGTAAATGCTAATAAATCTTAATAAACTACTTGATAAGACTCAGCAACTAATAAAAGTCTATTTAATGAGTGAAAGTAATCTTTGCTGAATGTACAAAGTTTTAACTCGAACTGAAAACGTTAATTATATTTTTAGATACATCATTAAATTAATACACCTATCTTTTTTAAGATCTTTATGAATTAATGTGAATATTAATTAAATAAATATATCGTATTATGATTTCTAATCGTGCTCTCTAACCAGCACCGATTTGACAGGCGCCTTCTTAATCGCATTCTAATTAAATTTCATTAACAATAATATATGATAATTAGCTCCGAATATATATCGATATCTCATCTAAGAAATCTTTAGAAGTATCTAACAAGATTCAAACGTCTCAATAAATAATTACACATGTCACATAAAATGTTTCCATTCGGATCATTTTAATCCGTTTTTACGGGGCCTCATTGTGATATGTTAATTTTTCATTTTGATTATTCACACGCGGGACGCTTCTATATTATAATACAACATTTTCGGTTGCTCATTTTTTTCTTTGACCGTTGATGTAAATTAAGGTGTTGTGCCATCGCACTTGTTAAAAGGCGCCTTTTCGCTTCTATGAGAAAGTCATATTGTGAATAAGCCGTCAATCTTTAAGCTTATAATTATTTAATTATTTACGAATGGTTGCAATTTTTTTCGAATAAATGAATATTTTACAACGGGTCGATTATATAATGTGTGCAAAAATTGCGATGCGATCTGAAGCTTGTGTAAATTTTGCTAAAATGCATGTGATGGATTTGTGAAGTTATTTCATTGAAAATTTAATATATTCGTTGATAGGAAATCATTCGAGTTTATATATAGTATGATGGCTTAGGTGTATTTTATGAAGATATGGTTTAGTAAATTGAAATTAGGTAACGTCACTGATAGTGAATCATCAGAAAAAAACGTAAAAAATTAAGGTTTTATGGATGATAATTTTTTAGAAAGGATGCGATAGATAAACTGTTTATGAAAACTTATCTATTTGCACCTTTTTAATTTATTTATGATCTTAAAAAACCTTGATTTTTAGGTTTTTATAAAAGATGGTCAACTACAATTACATGGTACATCATTGGTTTCATTACTCTATTTTGTATTATATAAAATACATGTGACAATGTTTTACCATTAACAATTTGTTTCGACTATTGTTAAAAAAAAACATGAAACCGAAACGAAGTTGACGCTCAACAGTAGCAATTAAACTCAAACGTATCTACGTACAAAAAAATCGAGTGCAACACACGCTTAATTCTATTTACCCAAAAATAAAATTATAAAGTACCACATTTGAATACATTAAACTCCCACAAAAAAACAACGAACATTCGCGCCAACATTATTATCGGAGCGCGACGAACAGCCGAAACCAACCGAAAATCGAACCGTTTTTGATCGTTCGCATAGAAAATTATGTTCGACGAAATCAATTAAGCCGATGTGCACACAACAAAGGAGGATCAGTCATTTTTGCGCATATGCACATGTGCAAATTTCAGGCGCATTTCAGGGGCACGCCCTGCGGTGCATTTCGAGTGCAAAGGGATGCGTTCGCGCGTGAAAACCATATTGGCCTTTGTTGTTTGCGAGTTTTGATTTTTCTGATTCGGAATCGAAAGATCGCTCTTGTGCTAGTGACGGTTCCGTTTGATGTTAATTCGTTGAAAAATTGCGGTTCGTTAGTGCTGAAAAGTCTTTTGAGGTGTGTGAGTTTGGATGTTCTGGTTTGAGAGTTTTGTGTGATGATGAATATTTTTTTAAAAATTAATTTATAACGAATAACAATATTCATCTGTCGATGGATGTTTTAAATATACGAATTTTAATTTGTTGTATAAAAAAAGGTTTTTTTTTAATTGATGTTTATTTGGTTTTTTATCCAGTTTACGTATTTCGATTAATTTTTATCGTCGTGTATAATTTTGTATTAGTTTTTATTTTTATTGATTTTCCAATTCATTTTTGAATGAATAATGTTTAGTGTATAACTAAAATTTATACTTTTGTTTGTGTCAATGAATTCCAACAATGGGAATAATTTATGATTCAATGATGATTGCACAATTGATATGCTAATCAATAAAAAACATAATTTTGAAAATATTATAAATATTTTGATTCAATATAAAACTGATACAGTTTTACACTTTCAATTTAACTCTTCAAATTTCAAAATCAACCATCGGAAAGTATTACTAAGACGATCATAGTAATCAATGAATTTTCATTGATTACTATGACATTGAAAGAATTGACTGACTATAACAATTGATTGACTATGATATTGATTGAATTTGAAGTTTAAAAGGTTTAAATTGAACTCTAAAACCTGTTACAACTTCTACTTGTTAATAATATATAATATTTTTTTATTGATCTGTTCATTTGATCAAAGATATAATAATTGAATATCGGAATTAAATAAAGGTGTAAGTGCCATTTTTTAGATTTTGTTTGTACAACGGTATTATTAAAAAAAATCCATATAAATTATATAAGTTCACTTTTGATATATAATATTGAAAATTGATTTTGGAAATTTGGCCATATTTTAAAATATGAATATTCGTATATAGAACGTATTTCTGAAATAAAACCGATTTTGGATTTTTTAAGTCTGGTATTTGTTTTTATAAATGAAAATGAATGTGTGTGTGTGTTAGTTATGCATGTATTTATCATTTATTTTATCACAATGAAATTTTTTAAATATATTATTTGTATATTTTAAAAAGTTTTTATATTATTAAAATTATTTTATAACTCGATCTGATGCTATTTTAAGATGAAAAGCAACGCCGGTTCCGAGCAACACCGGGTACCCGAGCCCATTGTGCGGGTACAATTCGCTAGTTTTTTATATAAAAATTAAAAAAAAACCTATAAAAATCTACACAACCTACAATTCCTATACAACCTAATTATGATTATCAACATTTAAAAAAAAAATCGATCACCCCCAAACACCGAGATTTCCCCGATTTTCCCACGAACCTCTCGCGACTCGTCCACAAAGCGCCATTGTCGCGTCGTCCGCCTCAAAGACAATCACGAAAAAAGGCCAAAGACGCGGCCGCGACCAAATAAAAGCCCTCCCCCCCCCAAAAACACACACAAACAATTAAAAAAAGGCGCACAAAGGCCGTATCGGCGGTCCATCGCGGGCCAATCGCTCAATTAAATCTACGGATCATGACAATCGGCCGCGGCATAATATGATCCGGCCACGATGAAATGGTAGAAACGCGACGCGGAAGATCGACAAAAAGAACTGTTGATGGGGGCCGTTCCCATCGGCTCGAGGGCATTCGAGGAATCGCCATGGTCGTGATGGTCGTGGTCGACGCATTCTTTATGGGGTCTCGGACGATGTTAATAGGCGCGTTTTGTAATTTGACGCCGATCCGGATGGCTTTTGTGATTTCGTGAGCTTTGACGGGACGTCGATGGGGTTGTGTCAAGTTTTTTATGGGTTTCGAGTGCTGATGGTGATAATTGAGCTATCGTCGTATGTGGTTTTGTATAACGTGGTCTATTGCTAAAAAAATAACGTTCTGATGTTGGGAATTCGCGGTGGACTTTGAAATCTTCTCACAATCAGACTAATCAGATAGTTTTTATTATTCATATATTACTATAAGTATGAAAGTTTTTCTGAGTTACTTTCGAAATAACTAAACTTTATCCTTAACAGAAAAAAAAATCTATGGCACCTACATTCCTCAATCTTTGTCAGATACCTTAAAACATATTTCTATAGCGACCCGCGTACTTTTAAAGCTCATATGATATAATATTAGCTACATAATTCATTGTTCATTTTATAGTATTAAAAAAACTTTAATATATGTATTTATTTAATTATTTTTGAATATCATAGAATTCCTAAATTAAACATAGTTCCAAAAAACAATAATGATAATATAATAAAATTAATATAATATTATATTTTAAGAAATTTTAAATGAAATGTAAATCAATTATATTTACGTTTGTTAAAAGTAAAATAAATTACATTTTAAAATTTTATAAAAGAAAAATATGGCATTTTAGTGGGAAGTGATGATTAGTTGTAATGAAATGTCTCCATAGTATTTCGAAATAAAATTTTTCACAAAATTGGTTTTAGACGAAAAATTTGCATATCGTAAATTTGTGTATTGTGAAAAATTATGAAAATATCACTAGTTATATATTCTGTATTCAGAAAATATTATTAGAATTATATTCTGCACAATTCCAGTTTTCAGTATAAATTAAACGTTATTTTTATTTGTTTCAGGTAATGAAAACGTCCACTTGAACCGCATATTCGTAAGTTATCTCTAAATTAATCGAAAATTTGCGTAAGTCCGCAAACGAAATCCGTTTTCGTTTAACCGAAAATCTGAATAAAAATCTGATTAATTCGCGAAAGCCAAGAGTCGACCAACACGCTCGTATCACTCAACCTATACGATTTTGATTAATATTCACCACTTTATTACATATTCATATAACCTTCAGCACATTGAACGCCGTTTTCGGTATGTGCGAGTGCCTTAATCTGATTTTTTCTCTATTTATTTGTATAAATAATGGCGTGTTTCACGATCTGATAATGCCTTAACGTAGGGACTGAACAGGGATAATTCGTATCGTATGCAGCCGGCGTGCTCTAATTAATTACGAAAAAATTAAAAACTAGACGAGATACAAACGCCGTTCATCATCTTCAGATGTCCGATTTGAATATTATAGAATTAAGATCCTACGCAAACATTATTATCCCAATTTACGTACGTAACGTGCTTATCAAGCATTAAGATAGCCGCGCTTGATAAATGGTACCTACGTATTTTATGGACGAAAAAAACGGCGACGTACAATAATAATATTTTATATTTTTAATCTTTAATGTATGCTCGGAAGTGAAGCCGATGATTGGTAGCTATGCGGGGCAGCTTTTATTTTTCCCATTTTTCCCATACGCCGGAGGAAAAACGTGCTCTTTCACAGAAATTCGTTTCTTTATCGGAAGAAAATTTAATTAAAACCGACGCGGCGATAATTCAAAGCAATCAACGCAGATTTATAACTATGCCGCTATTGTTTCATGAAAATATTCGGACCGATCGCATTTCAATTAACGCGATTAGAAATAGAACGGCGAAAATTTCAAACGACACTTCCAATATTTTAAGCAGACGTCTGAAATTTTTTCAAATTTAAGATTAGAAAGCCGAAAATTAATTATCGGCGCCGCGGATACGTCCCTATTAGCATATGGCAATTAACATTTTCTTTGAGCTTCGATGTCACAACTCAACATCGAGGATACACAAACATCTGCGCTATGCAAATCCCAGATCGCTTCGATCAATCAATGCCCGTACAGACTACCGGACATCGAAAACTGGATTGTCCAACGGGAAAGTCTCGCATACCAATCCGCTGATCTGTAGATCTTTCGCGGATCGATCCGTCGCACTTTAATGAGGATATTCCCCTTTAATCCCGTGGCAGTTGGGTACCGCTAGTTCGGAATCGAGACGTTGCATTGTCGACGCTCAACACTATCGGTCGATCTGGATCGTTTGAAATGTTGGTCTCTAATGAACTTCGCAATTGTCGGCGAGCTTGTGGCTATAAGTGTAGGAAGTGGACGCATTGTGCGTTGTGCAAGATGTTGGCTGTTTTAATTGGTTATTGGAATGGAGTTTTCGCTAAGAGGTGGCCGTTTATGATCGGTTTTGTATGAGGGACGCGCGGTGTTGATTGTTTCGAATCAGATGTGAAATATGTTTAGAGTATTGTTGGTTTTTTTTTTGAGAAATGTTCGTTAAACACAATAAAATTACATGCTTTGACTGCGTGTGATTTTTTTTGTTGAATTTTTCGGCTTTATGCCTTCGAGGAATGAATGAATTTGCCATTTCCTAGTAACCAGATTTTATAATAGATGATACATGTGACAACTTCTTTGTAGTCCCAAAACACTTAAATCTTATTCTAAATCATACCTTATTGAATTTTTGCGTGTTTGGTCTAATAAATATTGTAATGTGCTTAAGAAATTTCTTATAGATAAATCGAGAAATCATAAAGGCATAGAATAATTATTTAAACTTATTCGTTCGATTTGGAAAACGATGCATACATTGGAAAAATACAAATAAATTTAAAAATTCATGCACAAACAAAATTGAAAAATAATGAAATTATAAGTAATAAACCTTGAAAAGTCCGATTGATCGCCATGATATCA
Source organism: Hydropsyche betteni (assembly GCA_028571205.2). Lineage (NCBI taxonomy): Eukaryota > Metazoa > Arthropoda > Insecta > Trichoptera > Hydropsychidae > Hydropsyche > Hydropsyche betteni. Next base: position 646,311 of record JAOXNN020000010.1, read on the forward strand.
ATAAGGCATCTATATTTCAGCTGTGGACCTTTCAGTGCTGACGAAGCAATCTCTCGTCTTCCTGATGCATTGAACACTGTTTCTATTTTTTTATATTTTTTATCCACTGGACACAGTTTTTAAGTAATCCTAAAGCACTAAGCACTTTCCTCATGTACAAAATTGAAAATAATTAATAACATCTCTAAAAATCGTTCATGTTGTGAGTTTTGTTGTAAATTTTTATACCTTTTTATTATTTAATAATACAATATTCATTAATTTCAAGTTTTGTAAATGAGGAGAGTGGTGTATCAGAATAATTAAAAAAGTGTTTATAGAGATTGATTCGCCGGAGCTGAAAGTTTTACAGTTGAAATGCAGATATTAGATTGATAGCATTCCCGATCAAGGTTCGTGGTCTGTAATATAATTATCTTTTGATCGTATTATATTAAAAAGTTCGTGATATAAACAAATTTGGTTCCCCTAATTATATACCAGTCAATTTCAAAACGAAAGTCAATACATTGAAATAATTAAAAAATATATTTTACTTATGACAATTAATATATCAATGCGCGAACGTTTCTGTACATAATCAAAGTCGACAAAACGACATTCAACATCAGAA
>JAOXNN020000010.1:647023-660431 GCA_028571205.2 Hydropsyche betteni
TTATGACAATTAATATATCAATGCGCGAACGTTTCTGTACATAATCAAAGTCGACAAAACGACATTCAACATCAGAATCGATAGACCGAAATTCGAATTAGATCTCACACACGCCACCAGTCCTTGAGTTGTCAATTCCGACATTGTGATAGCGGCGAGCCCATCAATCTTCGCCGCCGATTGTTATCAAAGGTTACGGCTGCGAGGTCCTCGTACCTGGTCACTCCTCGAACTTCCATTCGCAGGTAGCCCATCGCCAAAATCGCCCCACAAAGGCCGTTGGGACCATAAATCATAGGTGGTGCGCCTCTGGTCCCGAAGCCGCTCGACATCAATCAATCAATCACAATGGTCGCGTCTTTTTCGCGCACTGGGCCATTGTTCGAGGTTCGCTTTTTTTTCGGCCGAGGCATCTTTCGCTCTTGTTTCGTATTTTTTCGGATTCGGGTGTGTGTGTGTGTGTGTGTGTGTGTGGGTGCGGGGGTGGTTTTCGGTTTTGCATTGTGCTTTCGCGCGGCGATCGTGCGAAACGGACGTTGTGCGTAGAAATTCGTGTAATAAATCAACGTTTAAGTTTAACGAATGTGTGGTTGTGTGTTGAATGACTTAGATTTGTGTGGATGTTGGGAAAAATGTTGATGCTGTGTGGCCCGATTCGAACGTTCTACGTGCAATGTGATTATTGCGGAATTTACAATCGTGAAAGCATTCGACATCCTATTCTTGTACAGATTCTAAGAAATTAATATATACATGTATACATATTTTTTTATAAAAGTAAACATTCATTTTCAACTCAAAACATGCTGAGTATGTGGTGATTTTGAAAATTCAAATTAATCGTTCAGAACATTAAAAGTATTCAAGTGAAAATTTTCAGTTTATTTTTCTGATTTCAAAAATAATTTGATAAATTGAAATCTATTTCTTTTCTATTCTAATAATGTATTGATAAATCAAAGATTCTGGATATATTTTTTCATGACTGATTTAAAGTGTAATTCAGTTAAAATTCCAATGAAAATATTGAAAACTCTTAGATATAACACAATATATTAAATAGAGACAATGTGGAATTTAAAATAAAGTAAAAAAAAAAGATAAATCCACTACTGCATTGTCATCAATATTCTTGTCAGTATAATTATAAAAATGATGCGATTTTAAATGACTGCCACACAACGAAAATACAATAAGAAATCGCGCATTGTAAAATTAACAGAACGAATCTATTAAATCGCCAGAACGTGCAAAGGACTCGGATGCGATTTAAATGAAAAATGTACGAAATAATCTCGCGTAAATCATATCTCAACAATGTAAATATCAGCGGGAAGAAAAAAAAACCTAGCGAAAAAATTGCAGAATTAGACTTCGGATCCGCGGAAAATCCTGGCGACGGGATCTCGAAAAAATCTCGTCTTCGAGACGACAGTTGACGGATTAAGTGCGATAAGTCAAACCGAACTCTTATTATAATATAAAAAATGTATACATATATAATATCTCACGAATAATATATTCATACTTGAACGACAAAAGCTACCGTCGCGACTTTGAATAATCGGGCTGATGTCATATACTTGCAAAAAAAAGTCGAACGAAAAGAAATACGCATTGTTACAAGTTTCTTCCGAATCTCAAACGTTTGTTCGGGATCGTTTTCCAATGCCGGTTAAGTCTTGCATAATTATCACTGATATGTTGTATAATGTGGTCTGTTCTCATGCGTTGCCATAATCCGATTTGCCCAACAATAGATTTACGATGTTATAAACACGTATTGCAATTATTTATTGTGCTATTGTCGGTGCGCTCTTATCGGCGCTTTTCGATCGTTACGACGTCTGGTTATGATTTTTTTTTATAGTATTCTTCATCCGAAATATAGATGTTCATATTAAATAAATAATAATTTGGGAATTAGTTGGAAATGTAACATTTTCATTGATTTAATAAGGTGCTGTTTTATGAATACGGTCAATGATTTCATTTTATTATATTAAATGTAACGGTTCATATTTATTATTAAAGTTAAAAGAATTGTGTTATTATCTATAGATAAATACAGCTTTTATAATCCAATCTTTTAAACTTCAAATTATACATTTTATAAATCAAATTTAAACAACGGAAAGTATTATAATATTAAGACCACTGTCTTAGTAATAAATTATATGTTGTTATCTTATTTTAATATATAATAAATCAAAATGCATACGATTTTATTTGATATTCGAAGTTGAGAAGGTTGAATTTGAAGTTTAAAATATTGAATTGGAGTGTAAAAGCTATATATTTTTGTATTGATTTCATAAAAAAATATCTAATTTTTATTGACATTTTAAAAGCTTTGTAAATTAAGATGTATCTTTTATACATAAATTGTTGATTTAAAACAAACGAAAAAATTTAAATTTAAATATAGAATAGTTTAATTAATATTTAACTCGAATTATTTAAAAACAAATGTACGAAACAACATGCAAAAGTTGGCAAGAAGCGGCGAGCTTCGCGAACAATATGCGTGTCGCGTTCGTTACGTATGAATACGCGAGCACTTTCGCAATTTTTCCCGCCGTCTGCTTTCAGAATTCGCCCGTTGGCGACGAATTGTGATTTTGGCTCTTCAAAAGGAGATGATGACTCGTCTGTCACGGCCACCCGAGTGGGTCGGTGGGCGGGTGGAAAAGGGGAGGGCCCTCGACATATTGGACAACCGACTTTTGTTTGTTCGCGCGAAGGAAATTCATTGCTGACGAAAAAAGTTCAGCGTGTGTTAGGCGAGAATGGAACTGTATCGATGGGTTTCTTTTTGTTTTGGTGTTTTTTGATTCAGATTTGAAGTTGAACGATGTTTAGTATGGTTAATGAATGGATTTTGCTGTCTTGAAATCGTTCGTATATGAAAGTGACATGATGTTATATAAAATATCTGATTATAGAGTTTTCATATAAAAAGTAGTAGTAATATGACATGTGAGATTATTTATATTAATATATAATTGAAATGTAAAACTTGAAGGTCGAAATAACGGTTTCCGAGATAAGTTACGCGATAGTTTAGTCCGCGAGATATGATCGTTGCGCTTAATCGTCGTTTTATTTATTTACTTTGCAAAATTAAACGTCGATTCAAAGAACGTAATTTTATCGAAATCTCGAAGTTTCAAGGGCACACAGTTGTCCATTTGAGAATCATGAAGTCAATCATTACGTGCATATTCTATTATGCGAAGTATATTTTATACGTTCGGTCAACGTTTTCGTATATTCGTTTCCATTTTACATATCAATACGTTTCCGAATACAATTCTCGAACGAGACAGGTGTTCGACCCGTTCGAATCATTCCCAAAAAACCATAAATCGAACGCAAGATTTAACCGCTGATAAAATTCATCCTTGACATTCGCGGCGGATAATCGCACGGGCGATAACGAATTTCGCGCGCAAAACTTTTATGCAAGACAAATATTTGTGCACATGCGCGTCCGCGGCTATAATTATCGTCAGTATTTTTTTTCGACGATGCAGTTCAATGCAGGTGTTCGATTTTGTTAGTTGTTTGTCATGATATGAGGGCGAGTCGGCCGTGACGCGATCGATCACTCTCCGCAGTTGCATTCCGAACGAATTGCAATGCATGTACACTTGTACAGGTGCATTAAAAGTTGTCGGAAAAAATGTTTGGAGGTTTGTTTGTTTGGTGGGATTTTGGATTTTGGAATTTTCCGTTTGTGAGGGAAGTGATCGCGATGCTTTTTTGAGACGCAGGATTGATTTGGTCGTTGTATGTTTTTTAGTTAGTGTTTGATGGATGGATTTTAGTTTATGTAATCGATTGGCTTTGTAAGATATCATGTAATTGATAAAAAACGATGAAAATTTGGTTTTGTGCAATATTCATGATGATACTAGAAAAAAAAATGATTTTTTACATTTTTATTTTTTGAAGTCCAATTTTGATGATTATTGAAATAAACAGTTAGAAATGACATTCGGAATATAAAGTGACCGTGGTCACTTTATTTTTGCATGATAATATATGGCGATCATTTTTCAAGATTTCGTTGACATATCAATGAAATTTTTTGTAATATAACTTAAAAAAATTATCAATTTCTTCTACATCTCTTAAATTATATTGACAAAATAATCATAAGAATATAATTTTTAATTCAAACTCAAAATTATATGAGGGATTCGGCAGAAAATAAGGCTTAAGCGACATTTGTCACTTTCGGAGATATTAAGAAAAACAGCTTTCGAAAAACAGTTTACATGCATTTAGATGCAAATATAACCAGGAGTAACCCGACATAGTACTGTTATCTTTCATGAGAATGTGGAATTATTTATTAATTTTCTAAGTAACAGTACTAATTTTTGTAGTAAATAACAGAAACTCAATTTTGTAATATTGGCGCTTAGCCTTATTTTATGCCGAACCCTCATATCAATATAAAACTTTGTAAATCAAACAATACATAAACTGGAAAATAATTGTACTATCAAACTTTTCATAAAAAATGTTATTTACCATATACATATATCATTCATTGCAACAATAATATATTTTAATTACAAATCGTTCTCGAAAAAAATATACATGTACAAAAAAAAACGATTCTAACCACACTATCGTCCCACCCAAGTCATAGAAGATTCAAAATTAAAAATCACATATCAATAATAATCGATGGAAGCCATTGACGCAAACGGGTGTCGCATTAGTAATGTAAATAAATGATCGCACGGGCACCCTGTGTCGTTGGAGCTGTGCGCGCGCACCCATCAATCAATCAAAATCAACATCGGAATAAATTATTATATTACATCTGCATTCGGACGCGACGGGCTCCGAGCCCAAACGTTCCAACTCATAAATTTTAGTAGTTTATTGCTTATTTGGATGATTTTTTGCGGTACGAATTGGCCTGTGTAAGATCGAGGTGAAGGCCTGATCGTTGAAATTGAAATAGATCCGTATTTGGTTATTTGGGTTTATCAATTTTTTATTTTTTTTATAAGGCAAATTGTTTTTTTTTTACATTTTCAGGTCAGTTTAAAATGATTTAATTTAATTTTTGTCCAATGCAACAATGAAATAAAAAATGGAAAAAGTATTTCCATTTGATTTGACTATAAATATTTTTTATTTGTAATAAGTTTTAAATTTGATTTATATTCGACGCATTTAAGATTTATAATTGAAAAAGCGTGTAAATTATTTTTTTTAATTATTTTTGTTGTACTGAATACATATTTGTTGCGTGTAATTGAATATTTTTACGGTGCAGAAATGCAGTACAGTGCGAAATGCGTTGTTTCAAAGAAATCATCGTTAATCACGTGCTAATTACCGTAAAATTTACGCGATAAAACATATTCTTGTTTTTCACTCGCATTTGTACTTTGGAAAAATCGTAAATCTCGCATTTTGATTAAATCAAAATAAATCGTATATTATAAATGCTTTCTAAAAAAAGAAAAAACAGAGTAAAGATATATAATATAGAAAATCGCACTCATTGCTTTGCCGCATTGCCGTCGAAATTGCACTCGCTAAATAATAATAAAAAAAATAAAATTGGAAAGAAATGTTCAAAGTCGCCGTCGAGTCTGTCGATATGACGCTTTAACCCGTTCGCCGTTGAAAGTATTTCATTCGAAAATTTATTTTTATGCCGCACAAATGTACACAAAACGTACAATACGAGAGTTATCTTGTTCTCGTTCATATTCCGATGCGCCAGTTTCGCGTCATGTTGCATCGATGCATCGCGTTCGAAAATAATTTTCATGTCAGACACACGTACATAACAACAAAAAGTGCAAATTTTTCGATTTCGGTTTTAGATTTTTTTCCAAACGCGTATTTGTTTTAGATAAAACGCGGCGAACGGCGCGCGTATCGAACCGAATGATCGAAATTTTCAGCTCGAAAATGTCTTAATATCGATTTTTTTGTTACGAAATCGAATTTTTTACTAAAGTAGTGTTTAAAAATTATATGAGTTTATTAATATATTAATTAGAATCATATTTTCATTATAAAATAATATCTTAAAAAAAAATCTACTAAAGATCTGAATATTGTAAACGTCCTTTTATAATTAATTTAGATCAATCGAACATCATTATACTAGATCATTTAACGACCATTCAAATGTAATAAAACAACAAAATGTTCCTTCGAACTCCATATAAATCATCTTCGCTCTGTTCAGAACCAAACCGACAATCATTCAATTACGCAAAATATTACAAAACAACAAGACGACCACACTTTGATCGATTGACATATAGAAAATGACTCAGCGATCGGTTCTATTTTGAGTATTATACATATTGATCAATTCGTATTTACCATCCCTGTTTTTAGAATTCGTGTCTGTGGAGCGGTGTCAGATCTGTGTGTGGACAGCTGGTCTCGAGGTCGTTGATTTCGCACGATTCGGACTCTCTCTCGTTGCATGTGTTTAGTGTGGTTGTTATCTCTCGATTGACAGTTATATGACGTATCGGTTCTGCGCTATCCTTTTGCTTTTGCCGTTTAATTAAGCTATGATAAAAATTTGCGACGCTTTTGACCTTTGCGCGCGTCGAATGTGAGCGTTTTTGTACGTTGGCGGTTTCGCGAATTCGTTGCTCAATGATTGTTTTTTTTCGTGCGGTTTATATAGGTTGTGATTTGAGTTGGATGTCATAAATTTTGTTTCATTGCGAAATGTTTTTAATATGAACATCTTGTCGAATCTATCGGTTCATATTGATCATGATCTGAGCAAATAGATGAAAAATCGGAAAAAAATTAAGGGATTGGTATGATGTTGTTGAATTCGATTTTCCAGGAATTTTCCCATGTATGAACCACGAAATATTCGATCGTATCGGAAAACCTTTGTTTCGAAGTCGCATGATTATATAATATAATTTATTACACTGTCATGCTGGATAATTTTTTTTCAATTCACATGAAACGTCAGTCACCCTCAAACAAAAACAATACTAACGACGAGACTGATACGTGTCAAACACGAATACGGACCATTCAACTCGATCATTTCGCCGATACGAAATTGATATTTCGACACCGGCGCGATCAATCCGCCACTTTTTCGCCAAATTAATAAAAATCCATAGCAAAACGCACAATGTGAACATTGAATATCACAATCCCTCGACCGTGGGACCGTCGTTGACGACCTCGAAGGCACCGGATGACTCGACACTTTTGGTACACGTGGAATCGAAAGGTTCGGTGTCATTCATTATATTCCAACAGTGCTGAAGAACTGAAAGCAGGGAGGCTCCCCCGGTTATCTAGGGTGGGGTGGTGGGTGGCTTTGCCGCCCCCGGGGCTTAATCAAACTAAATTTACGTGCAATTTATCATCTATCCGTTCGTATCCATCAATCAATCAAGCGTGTGTATCGTATCATAGACACGGGGAACAGTATCGACGTGTCTCTACCTGATGGCTCGTTACCGATGGTATATTTTGTATGGTTTATTGTGCTGTTTTTCAATGGATTTTGTATGTATTTTTTCGGAATTTATTAGATTTTCGTATTTATTGTTACGAAAAAATTGTTTTATATAACATCCTTATAATATAATTCGTGTAATATTTAGATTAAAATTATAAAAAGAATAATTTTTTTATACATTTCAACTAATCGAATCGAAAATTTTAAATCGATAATGTAATTAATATATTAATCATCGACAAAAAAATAGGTATTGTAAGCTTCTTGAGAGTATCTTGAAAGTTGAATAAACTCGGTTGTTGTTCTATAGGAAGATTATATAAAAAATAAAACTTTGTTGAAATCTCAACGGTCGAAATAATATTATAGTTTATTTGACGTCGAATTTCGTTACGTTGGTAAAATTGTCTCGTGAAAAACGATCGTATTGTTTTGGCAGTATAAGCTTTCGCGTAAATTTGTCGTGTATTTTTAATACGTCTAAGAATTTTCGTAATAAATTTATTTTTATTGTAGGAGCAGATGTCAATTCGATGTTAAATGACATTTTTATACGTTACAAAATTTCTATCGAGCTTCAAAAGCTTTAGAAATTCGTACATAATCGATTTGCATCCATTGTGTACTCGAAATACAATGGGACTCAAATACAAATCGAACATTACGTTCAATAATTACACAACGATTATATAAATGAAAAAAAAACCTTCGAAACAGACAGAAGAGAACGTCTCATAGTATTCCGTTTACAAAAAAAGGAACAAATATCGTCCTTGGCAATATCGATATTTACGAATGATCATATTAAAACAAAAAGAGTTTTTTTTTTTCAATAATATCAATCATTTTTTTATTCAATAATAAAAACCGACATTTTAATTTGTCCGAAACGCGAAATTATAAATGTTTATGTATAAAAAAAAGTATACAATCGAATCTTCGATTCAATATAAAATAAATCGATTCAAAACCACCAATGTATATTTCAATACCGCATCATCAACAACGCACAATCTATATAGAAAAATCGACACAACAAAAAATCAAAACCACAACTATAAATTTCAACACCAGCAAACTCCAGAAACACTCGAGCCAAATTGTTTTCCGCCACTTTTTCCCGACGTCCTCGGAAGGAGCACATGTCCTTCTTCGACCCAGGCCACTAATGACGTTGCAAATCGCGCAGCCATCAATTTATCAGTCCACCTTCCCAGCGGTGTGCCAATATTATATATACATATATATTTTTTCCGCAGTTTTATCCACCGTCCCCTGCAGGCCTTTGCCGCCCACACCCTTCGGTCTGACTTTTTTCCTCCACTTTGCCGATTCCCTGTGCGGTACACGTTTTTTTCGCGTCGTGCTGGATAGTGGTAGGTGGTAGGTGGTATCGAACGACAGTCGAGGGCGAGAGAAGTGGGTTGTTTCGGTGTTAAACTGTTGCTCTTTGTCGGCAGGTCAGTTTTCGATTGTTTATTCATGCGTGTTTTTTGTTTGTTTGGGGAGTGATGGCGTATGAGATGTTCGATTTTTTTATTTGTTGTATATTCGAAGGGTTGCGAAGTTTATATCTGTTAACGTTTTTATTCGATCAACGATTCATTTGTGGTTTTTTTTTGTTTGGTTTAAAGTCTTGCTAATTGCATGCAGGGGTAAGATTCATAAGATATTGAAACTTTAGGAATTTTTATTATTATAATACACATGTTACACTTCAAATTCAATTATTAAAAAGTTTTATATTACATTAAATTAAGACTGTTGTTTTATTTTATTTATTATGAGGATAACGGACTTAATATTACAGAAATTTCCAATAGTTGAATTTGAAGTATAAAATGTTGGAGTTTAATTGTAAAAACTGTATGTAAATGGCGCTATTGATTTGGATTATATGTGTATACGTTTACCCCTTTTTACTGTTTCATATATTGTTTATTATAACCAAAATACAATATAATAAAATTAAACAATAGGCAAAAAATCATAAATATTTACGAGCCATCAAAACGAACATCCTGAATCCTTCGAATAATTAAAAATTTAATTAAAAACGCGATCATTCGAATTAGTAACAGATCACATTCTTTTCCACCAAACGACGCACTATCATAACATCCAATTATCGACTATTTTTTATTAACTCCACAATCTTACAAAATATTAAACAACAAAAAACGCAGTCGCATCCATCTGCCATCTGCATCACTTAGCTTCAATCGAAAAACAAACCCCGCCGATCAATTTCCAGATCATTATCGACATTACACACAAATCAAAATCGTACATCGAAAAAAAAAATCAGCGACACAACCTCGACCCAAAACCAACACATCCGACCATCATTAACGACGTAGCAGAGACAAGAGTGGGCGGCGGGACGGTTTAGGCGCCGCCCAGTCGACACTCAATGATTGATGCAGCGTCGAGTGGCCCTCGTTCGAGTGCCGTCGCGAGGGGGTTAAAAGTCTACTTGTTGCTTGGGCGGGTGGCCCTTGCCGCCCACCGGTGGGCGGGAGCCCAGGGCCGTAATCGAGCCGATGCCCCGTCATCTATCATGTCGGCTTTGAGGTTTTCACGGACGATGGCACCGCGACGCCGGTAATTGTTTGCGATGCGCCCGTTAGCGTCAACCCCTGCCGCCTACCCCTTTTTGCCGCCTATCGCGTTCGAGTGTGGTTGTTTGTTGGTTTTTTCGAGTCTTAATGTCTTGATGTAATATTGATATTGGAAAAAATATGGATTTAAATCTCATATATACAAACGTTTATGTTAAGAAATTCCCATGGTGAGCTAAGGATCCCAAATATTCGTAAAATCGATTATTCGGATATCGAATATGAAATTGGCAAAATATTCGAATAATCGAATATCCGAATATATAATTTATCAGATATCTGTTTGCTGTTTGCGAAAAATAAAAAGTGCGTGTACATCAAAACAACATAAAAAACCGAGATATAAACGCATAGTCAAGGTATTGGATACCTTGACTACGAACTGTTCGATACTGATACATTATTTTGTCTCCAGTGAGATATTTTTTCATCAGTAGCATATTCGATTACGAAACAGCGACCTATTGGTGTACACGTCGCTTAATTTCGTAAAATATACAAGTATTATGACTGAAATCCCTTCGAGACCATTCTCAATGACATATTTATAAGGTAAATAGAACAAATTAAAAAAGTGTTTCCAATTTTAAATATCGTAACCACCGAGATATATACGCAATTGCGAGCTGTCACTTTTGAGAGAGTCCATCTATCGAGCAATTACGATACTTATTTAAATGACAAACTGTTGGTTTTCGAGCGATAACTTGGGGTCCGTGCGTTGCATTAGCACCATAAAAAGGGATATTTTATAAAAAAAGGTATGAAAATAATTTTATTTTTTGCCTCGACTTGGGTCGTTATCTCCATTGTTATCTAATTCTTCACGTATCCTAAACAAAAATATCAAAAAGTTCTGAAAGTAGAGGTACCATCATTATAACTATAAAGACGATTTTACTACTAATGAACTTTCTAAATTATGTACTTAATAAAAGGACGAAAATATCCGATTAATTTTATAAATATTCGAACTTATGAATATTGAAAAAGGGGCGAATATATCCGAATATCGGATAATCGGATATTCGATTGGGACCCCTAATAGTGACGCATATGGGCGGTATAAGTTCGTTATTGATATACACTATTAAAAACCGATTTTGCGGATTTCGATCATATTATTGGTATAAAGAATGTATTTTTTGGTAATTTAGACTTTTTTATTTTCGGTATTCATTTTATGTTTTTTGTAATTTGAAGACCAGGAGCTTGTGCGGTATTTGAATATGAATCTGAAATCGTATGAATTTTATTAATTTTTTTCTGAACATGTGCGAGATAATCAAATACGATTTAGTACAATGTTCGAGCATAAACATTTCTACAAAACATACCATAACAATTAACGCGATTAAAATATTACCACTCGGTGAAAACTGATACTTTTTCGCCGTGGTTCTACGCGCTCGTTGGAAAAAAACAGACAATTAACCGAAAGTTATGTTTGATCAATTATTGAAACAGCACAAACCAACACTATCGGATTCCACGTATAATTTTCGAATCCACGACCGGTTATATGAATTTTTTCACCAGTAAACACGTAGGCGACACGATTAATAACGAATTAGCCACAGACAGATGCGACGCCGCAATAAATACGCTACCTCTTATTGTTGTCGGTAGGTTTTTTTTTTTTTAACAGTTGACTCTCTTGCTCGTGCCATTGTATAATAAGCTAGGAATGGAGTGGAGAGAGTGTTAATTTGTATTTCGGGAAGTCTATCATTGTATGAACGTGACTCGGCTGAATTTACCCCATAAACTGCCCCCTGCTTGTGGCCCATAGTCTTATTAATGTGCGTGTGTTCAGTTATTGGTTCGATTGTTTGTATTGAGTGCTCTCAAATGTTCGTTTCAGAATCATTTTAATAGATCGATGAGTTTTCGAATATTGAAAAGTTTAAAATAATTCACTTCAATTGTTTTACTCGATTTTTTGATATCCCAATATCGATTTCATTGACCTTTAAATTTATTCGTATACTGTGATATTTATGAGTTCAAACACAAAAATCTGATCAACAAGATGATTAAAGAATGGAAAAAAAGAATACTGCTCAACTATCTAAATACATGTATTATTCTTTAATAATACATAGAAAAATGAGTTTTAATCAATATCTATCAAAATTCGTGATGAAATGTCTATTAATAAACACCTCAATTCTTCGAAATTACATCGAAAACACGCTTAATTGGCTGTTGAGAATCGCTGATCTATAATTACGTGCTATAAACGAGGTCCGCTTAACACCGAAGTGGCATCAGTCCACACAGTATTATATAATAGTTGCAATTACGTGTAATGCTTTTTTATTGTTTTACATAAATATTCGCATTGCATTATCATTAAACTTCATCGCGTGTAATTGAAACCCCAAACAGGTGTTTCTAAACCAACACTGCATTCAAAACAATAATTTTTTTTAATCTATCTATTTCCTATAAATTTTCAATTTTTTTAGTATAAACAAGGACTTATCTGTCGCATAAAATGGCGCATACCGCCGATCGTCAATTTTTTCAATTTCTCCAACACTGACCCTATGATTTGGCACAATATGCCGTTCCAGGAATGTCAGTTTCGATTGGATTATCTTTACGAGCACACCGAGACATTGATAGGTTGTATCGCATGTCGACGCGCTCGCTCACAACAAAACGCGGCCCACAGGATAGCAATTAAAACGCATCAATGCCGGCTCTGATCGAGACCGTAGATTGTTATTATGACGAGCCCGGTGGGTGTGTATAATACGGAATATCATATTATATTATGGATTTAAGTGTGCGAGTTGCAAAGTCATCGGCGGTCCATCATTCTAATTCTTTTGAGCCGCGGCGGGACAGCGCTCGTCTCTTGTGGACGTCGCGGAGATGGTTCTTCACGAGCAGAGACAAAACAACTGATTTGGGATCAGGCGTTTCCAATTTGGTGTGTGATCTATGCGGTTTGGATTGGAGAGTGTTGGGGTAGTTGGTGTTGTTGATAATTTAAGAGTTTTCGTCAACGCGTTGATATGATGTTTGCTTTCAGGAAGTCGGATGTTAATACTTAAACTTATTCTTTGTTGAAGTTTTGGACGCAAAATTATAAAATTATAAAATTGGACGTTTTATATTTCTAATTGGACTTTCATATTTTAAATTAGAAGTTTTACACTTCAAATTAAATTTTTTAGTAATAGTAATCAATTAATTTTATTGATTATTAAGACGACGGTCTTAACAATATGAAAGTATTTAAGTTTGTAAATAGTTACTTATTCTTTGCTTAAGTTCACAT